>JABTTQ020001690.1:0-136723 GCA_016081115.2 Rehmannia glutinosa | reverse complement strand
GAGATTACCACAATCTCTCTTGAAGATTACCACAATCTTCAACGGCACCTTGTTCGATTTTAAGGGGCATGATATCATTCTCAATATAAAGGGCACGATATCGCCCTAATTATATAAGGGGCACAATATATCGTGCCTAATTGTAGTTTTTCTTTTTTGTGGATTTCTTATCTTCTAATTGTAACTCTCTTAATTTAAAGTATACAAATTCTTGTTTTTTAAAACAAATTAAGAAAAATCATGCAAAATGAATATTTAATTTAAATAACTCAAAATATTTAGAAGATATACAACAATATGTATTACAACTCCCAAGTACTACTATCAAGATCTTGTCTTCGTAAAACCTTTGTGCCATATTCTTCCTTATCTCTCGAATCGATTGCTCCACATACATCCTATTAATCTTCTCGTGTGATACAACTAATGATGGAATGTAAGGCAAATACACCACAACTGGTGGGTCATTACGCAAAAACAATCTTTCGGTCGCGCATGGACATGGTCCCACTCGCGACGACAGCCTCTTACGTATGACTTCGTAGTAGCCGCGCGAATGAGTACACATGGGAGCATGCAACGGAGGGGGACGTGTGTCGGACGCCGATTGGCAAAACTATCATATGTGTATCGTGCACGTCAGAGTCGTACATATGTACTTTGGCTCTACGTAGATCCAAATCTGCACACAAAAAAATGGCTCGATAAATTCACGATCATGTACACACGGGAAAAACAAAATCAATAAATAATAAAAAAATTGAATGAAAAAAATGAATAAACTAGCCAAAAAATAATTAAATTCAAGTGTACTGTGGTACGGACTCCACTGGACTAGGATTACCCCATCCCGGAGATCCGTCTTTGGACAACCCCGACCAACTCATCCAACTCATGTCCGGGAGGAATCTCCCATGGTCGCTTTGGGTCATATATCTCGTGTCGTCCAGGATCCATACCATTCCTACCTTTCCATATAAGCCGTATGGAATCCTACACATTGAAAAATGTTTATAAGCTAACAAGTATCATTTATTAAGTTTACGGTGAAATTCGAGACACATAATAAATAAACTAATCGAAAATGTCGTAGATACAATCTTATAAGAACCCCTTTGCTTCTCATGAGGCTCAACATCAAGAAAATGGGGATCGGACCGTAGTATGGACAGTATGTATTTATATGTTGTCTGAGAAATGAAAGAAATCGATATTAATCGATAAAATATTCATCAACTAAATAATGCAAAAGAAATTTACATCATTTTCCAACTCGCCTTTGGATCCGCCATTTCCTTAAAAAATGATGGCCCAACAAGGTACATAAGCCCCCACGTTCCTCCCGCATTGAACCCTCAAATATTAAGACATTGCACTAATATAAGATATTAATACTAAGACGACAAGACAAATGCAAAAATATTTAATACTTACTCTTCATTAGACTCTAAGAAACGGGTAAACTCCCTCTCGGTTGGGTCCGGCTTGCGAGACCTAGGATCCCCGAATGGGATCGCAAATATGCCGCGATGGCGCTATCCCGAACCTAGTGCAAAGAAGTAGGCGGTGAGGGCAAATCTGGAGAGGGCGCTCGTGGACTAGAGACCACGAGTGTCGGAGAGGAGCTCGAAGAGGAGACGACAATGGCCTTGGAAACGTGGATCGACACTGCGTGGTCGCGGAGAATGTGATAACACGGGCATAATAGAGTCGACAATGGCGGAAGAGAAGTTGACAATGCCGGATGAGGAGGAGGAGTCGACATGGCCGGATGAGGAGTAAGAGTCGTCATCGCTGGAGGAGGAGGGAGGAAGAGTCGCCACTTTGTCGGAGGAGGAAGAGTCGATATCTTCTTTGGAGGAGGAGTCGACATGGCGGGAAGGAGGAGGAGTAAACATGGCCGGGCGTCTGCTGCGATGATCGCTCGGATATCTCTGATGCCATGTACAAAGTCATTGTCTTGATCAAGGTATGGGAATAGACGCCTAATCTCCTCCTAAACAAGGTCCGAACCCAACCTATCTCCCGATCTAGGCGTCGTCAAGCGAGAACCCTCCTCTCGAGATGACGACTCTCTAATCGAGAAATGGCATCATCGACTCGTGTCTCCAATCGAGCGAACCGCTCTATCGTCTCTCGAATCAAGCTAATCTCTGCGCATAACACCCTCGCATCGCCAACATATATATGCGCCAATTCACGATGGATCAACACGAGTATCCTCAAGAATCGTGGATCATCGCGCGCATAATCATCGTGGGCCGATGGATCAACACGTGCATACTCCTCACGGACGGATGGATCAACCCGTGCATCTACTACGCCCGGTGATGCATCATCTCGTCCGACCATCTAAAGGATCATCATCCCGATGGGATGATGGGCTATATGTCCTGCGCCGCTTCTCCGGCTCAATCGTAGGAGTAGTAGTGTCGGCCGAAACGGGTCTATCTCTCCCCCCCGCCGCCTCGACTCTGCCTAGCGGAACACTGCCGCTCCCCCGCCATAGGGGATGGGCTGTCGAATCTGTACTGCATGCCTCCGCTTCTCGCTCGCTCTCCCAAGACTAGCGCCTAAAATCGGTTCTCCTTCGGGATGATCCGAGAAGGATCTAACAAAATGACCGGATCATCGACCCCTCCATATATATCTCTGCTGAGCTCCTTCTCATCGGATCCAATATCTCATGACACACTAAAGCCTCGTAAATAAATATATAAATAAATTAATAAAAAAAAATATTAATTAAATAAATAAATAAGTAAACAATGTTAATACATACCGTGTCAAAGAAAAAACTGTCATGTCAACGGTGGTCTTGAAAAGCTCCAACAGAGGCACCTAGGCAATCGGGTGTCCTGTCGCTTTATTTTTTTAGCTTCACCGCAAGTGTACGGTGTAATTTATAGAATAGGGTAAGCAAGGTCGTATCCACGGAGACTAATAAATTTATGCACTAAGTATTGAACCAAAATAGTCTTATTTTTATTTAGACGATCGAAATTGGATGATTGTTATATTGGGATTAAGACAATTTAAATCACTAAAACACAAGATTAAGATAATACAAATGATAGAAGAATCAAGATGATGAAATGGATTCCCGAAAGTTAAGGTTTCGATCAATAACCTCTTTGTTATCCGATTCAATCAAAGCCAAGTTATTATCAATATTCCTATAAGACGATCACAAAGCTATTTTATCCTCCCTCTCAAGATGAATATAAAACGTAGATCAAAATACTTATGTTAGCATCTCTACTCGACATGAAGTATTCAACTCCCAAAAGTTCAAAAGATCAAATGTCTTCCCAAATATTTACAAACCTCTCGATTCATGCAAATATTTGTGTCGAGTATTCAAAATCTAATATTGAAACTCATCTCTCGATTTATGAATCAATATATCAAACAAGTTAAATCATTGATCAAGTGATAAAACAAGAATAAGCTCAAAATACTCAAATAGGCTTCAAGATAATAACTTCAACTAAGATTAAAACATTCAACAAGAGTTCATTAATCTACTTCCAAAACCCGAAATCTCAAGAGTTTAGCTACACATGATTTTTAAACAACTCATAGACAAATTGTTCAAAGCCATTACAACCCGAAAATGAAAGATTGAAACTAAAAGAGAAGCAAGAAAAACTTAGGAAAGTCGACAATCTCGATATATCTCCGTTCCTCAAGCTCCGATGCAACCCGATTGTCTCCTTGTCTTCTTCCAAGAATTAGCCTTTGTCTTGTGTTGTAGATCCCAAAAAATGTCAAAATCTCCTTGTGTGCGCCCCCAAAAGCCTTTATATCCCCTTTCGCTTTAGGGTATAATGTCATAGACATGGGATTCCAAAAGCAGAGACACACGGTCGACGTTGACGCACGGGCTACCCTTGCGCCATCCCGTAGAAAACATCCGAGTCTCTGTAGGGCGCACGGGTCGTGCGTCGGCGACGGGTCCATGTCGTCTTTGCTCAATTCTCCGTGTTTCCACTTTGCTATGCTCGTATTTGTATTCAATTTCCTTCAAATATCATGAAATTCCTATAAAATAAGCAAAGTGTAATATCTTTTCCACAAGGAGTGAATATGTAACATTTTACGCGAGTATATGCATGTTTACCCATCATTATAGCCAGAAATATGCCTCAAAATACATGCAAAACTCACACCTATCGTTGTCGGATACTGAGTCGCCCGGGCATTACCCAGCGAGGTATCGCCTCGAATGCCCAAATCATGAGAATATTGATAAGTGTCAAAAATATAATTTTTTAAATGTTTAAAAAACTAAGTACAAATAGAAATAAAATAAAAAATATACGTGTACTCAAATAAGACATAAGTGGACCCATAAAAATGATAAGAAGGTGGGCGATATCGAGGTGGAACGCCCTTAGTATATCGCCCAGGTGGCAAAACATCATGCACCGAATATAATGAATTAATATCTCGAAAGAGTATTTCCCCTAAGGGAATGTCTCCCATCGTCGTCGTCCTCGATCAAAACCATAGCCAACGGCCCATCACGTGTCACGACCATCGAAACACAATATCATGTAAAAAGCAAATAACATCTTCGCCACCTTTAGGGCATCGTCTGGTGAGTCGCGAAAGGTGCCATCAAGAAATAAAGTGCGTAAATGATTGGCGGTAACCTCGATCACCCCCAGGCCAATACCGCCTATATATACCAGTCTTGGGTAACTCAAATCACCGTTAGGGTCAAATGTCGACCCCGAAAATTGCAATCCCGATATCATAGTAAAATCACGCCGAGAGAATCGGATAGTCCGCTCTCCGACGTGGAACCAACACTCCGATTCCAGAGCGTTCGCACACGCACCTCCATCGCAACCAAAACATGTAGTCCGCATTACAACCACTCCGTCATACCCAAAATCCAAAAAATATCCGAAAGCCGATTGTCTAAACTCGGGTATATAAACCACCACCGATCTCCCGCAACTCATCTCTCGATGGTCCGAATAACATTCGATCGAATGTACCCCACGATCCGGGCCCCTCTCTCGATGATATGAGGGTCTCAACCACTCAATGGGCCGACCTACAACAATTAATAAATTGCAATTAGTAAGATGAGTTGTTGAAAAATTGTAGAAATGTAGAGAAAAATCTGAAACAAAACAATAATTATGAAACAAAACAAAGATGGGATATCTAGCACGATATACGCAAAGAATACATGAAAAAAAAAGCATGGGCACAAAATAAACAAAACTAGGCACGATATCGTGCCCAATTATATGCGGCACGATATCGTGCCCAAAAATACCTGCAGACGATATCGTGCCCAAAAATACCTGCGCACGATATCGTGCTAAAAACACCTGCGACGATATCGTGCCCAAAATACCGGGAGGCACGATATGTATAAGACATTTACACGATATATAGGCACGATATGCGCTATATATCGTGCCGCTTCATCTTCTTCACTAAATCGCGCCGCGCACGGCCGCTTACACCAACATCCAACAATAACCCAACACACAAATTTATCCAACATATGCACATTCAAGTTATATACACCAATTGATAAACCCTAAACACCAAAATCGAACACTAAACCCCTAAATCCATGAATCTAACATAAATAGAGTTCAAAACTTAAAACCCAAAATCGATTTTCCAACATAAGGGGCCGGATTGATATGCTTACCTGTCGGAAGAAGGGCGACGGCGCGGCGAGAGGAGTGCGGAGGCGACGACTTGACGACATCGACGGAGGTGGAGGCGGTCGACGCGACGGCACGATTGAGTCCATGTTCTTCTCTTCGCACGATATTGGGCATGAAATGGGGATGGGTATTTTCTTCTTCTTCTTGGCCCGATGGGGGCACGAAACGGGGATTTGGGGATTTTTTTCTTCCTTTTGTTTTGTTTGTTGGGCACGAAATGGGTTATGGGGGCCGGGGAATGTTCTTTTTTTGCTTTCTTATTTGTTTTTTGTTTTTATACGAACTTTCCTATACGGTTTTGAATGGTATAATTATGACTTATATTTCAAAATTCAAAAACACCAACTTAAAGGAGGGGTAATTTGGCCAATTTGGGTAGAAAAGAAGTTTTTTATTTAATTGGGTAGAAAAGAGTACCCATTATTCATAGTGGGTACTTTAAAAATTGACCCTTTAATTTTTACTCAATTCATTTTATGAAAAAAATGAAAATATTAATTTATCTAATGTATTCTACGAGTGATGTAAAATATTTTAGGTTTCTTTTCATAGGTCAAATTAATGGAATTCAAGGATTTTGATGAATAGAAAGTTTTTAATTAATATTAGTAAATCTTTGTGTAGTGATGAATGTATGTGTTTTTGGCTATCTTTGAAGGAAATAGTAAGGCCATCTCCAACCCAAAATTCTATTTTAATGCAGTTTTGCACTAAAATAGTGCAATTTCTCGCACCAAATTTAAAATCCATCTCCAACCCATCTACTTGAAATTTGCACTAAAATGAATATACCTTGAATATTCTTTATTATTTCAATACAAAACTATTTTAATAATACAACCAAAATAAACAACTAAATTACAAATTAATAGTTATTTAATTCTCGAATTGGTATACTCCTCCCACAAATGATCTATTAATGCATTGCGAAGTGCAATATGAGCTTTTTATCCTTGATTTGTTTATGTCGAGCAAGAAATTGTTGAAATCGGATATTTTCATCGACCACCATTTCCACATTTGGAGTTGGTGCTTCCATCGCATCTTGAATCAAGTATTTTCAAGACATTGGAGGATCCAGAGTGATCTACCGCATTATTAAGAATGGTCTTCTATTAGTTAATGTGTTTTATTTATTAATATCCGGTTTATTTTATAATGTATGTTCTATGAGTTTATGTTAATGTAATGTAGTTCTTGTTTTTTTTTAATAAGTTCGGGAGTACTAGTTGAGGAGAGATAAATTTCAAATAAATCAAAGATACAGTGGTTCGAACCACTAGTTAACACCCTTATAAAGGGTTAGTGATACCACTTGAGTTACAAGCTAGTGGTTAATGTAGTTCTTATTTATATCTCTTAATTGTCTTTTAAATAATTTTTTAATTTACTATTCAAATTTAAATTTAGTAATATTAAATATTTTTTATTAATAATAAATCATACAAGCAAATTATAATCTATTTAAAAATATACAACTCTTTAAAAAAAATATTTTATAACATATTCTAATATAATAAAACTAAAAAACAAAAAAAAATGAAAAAGAAATATAAAAACCCACGATATCTCTACAAAGGTCTTTGCGCCAACACACGCTATCTCTACAATGACGCAAAGATCGTTCACTTCGTCAAATTAGCGCAAACAATAGCGCTTGATTGGAGCTCAATTTTATCTCTATTTTGGCATTTAGCGTCTCGATTGGAGACGGCCTAAGTTTTATTGACAATCTTAGATTTATCTCGGATCCTAAGATCTTTGTATTGGTGTTAAATAGAGTTGACAATAGGCCGGATCGGGTCATCCGCATCAAGCCAGACGGGCCAAGTGAAAAATTAGACCACACCATGACGACCGGAAATTTCATCGAACCCATTTTAGTCGGGTCAAAGTAGGACAAATTCCCTGCTATTGCAAATAAATCAAAACACGATATATATATATATATATATACCAACAAGGAATGTTAATCAATAATTATGTATGTAGCCTACGCCCATGAACTAACTATATATGGACCAATAATATCACCAGAGTTTAATCTTTGGTTCTTACAGAAAATGGACAAGATCCTTGCACTCTTGCAGCATAAACACCATGGATCATGTTTTTGGGAAAGGGTGGCATGTGGGCTTTCGTTCATTGGCAAGTTCAGAATATGTTTCAATTTGTGACATCCTTAATTAAAGTTGACGTTCCAATATTCGATTTGCTTCAATTTTGTTAATCTGTTCATTAAATTTCCTTTTATCGAGATTAGATCATGCCTCTTTATGGAGTTTTGCACATAATGGCAGGCTTTTAGCAATAAATTTAATTTACTATGCCCTTTATTAGTTTAAGTTCTCTCCTAGTGTATATATCATATCTTTCTAGTTTAATTATTTATATATGGTGACTGTTGGGACATAGTTTCAGTTTTAAACCAGTATTAACTGATAATATTATTGCCTTCCTATTTTATAGGCCCAAGCATGAATCTTTAAAACAAGTTGCTAGCAAATAGATATCTAAATGATGAATCTCATTCATGAGGGTCCTTACGCCCGTTCTTCCTAGAGCTTCGTGGAGAGATAAATCGATGGATATATATGCCTCAACAAGTCGGGTCGTGAGTTGTTTTAGACTGTTGTATCGGGAAATTCAACCTATACGTTGCGGGTCCAAATAAACAGACATAACGTCACCCAAGTTCTTTATCAATTGAATTATGCCCTTGGGGCAAAAAACAAATATATATAGAGTTGGTCCTAAGCAGGACGGACGCAAATTCGTTCTTGGGGGCGAAATCCGGGGCGGTCTTGAGGCGCGCGATGGTGCCGCCAAGACAGAGGCCCTCCGGAGGACCCCAAGTTTTTTTATATATGTATATATACAATCAATGGCGGAGATAAGGGCCAACTCGGGCCCCCTTTTCTTTTTTTTAAAAATTACTAGGTAAAATTTTTCAAATTTCTTTTTAGTTAATATTTATTTGTATTTTTATCCTGCCCACCCTAATTTCTTGTATCAGTATCACCCCGTAATAATCCCTAGATACGCCATTATATAATGGCGTATCTAGGAATTATTACGGGTAGGCCGTTACACGAAATTGGAGTGGGCCAGATAAAAAAAACTAAAAAATACACATAAATATTAACTAATTTTTTTAAAAAAATACCTTATTTTTTTTTTAAAAAGAGGGTGCCAGAGCCCGGATTGGCCTCCTCTTATCTCCACGATTGTATATATATTATTTATTGCTCTAGGTCCCTCGAAACCTTGGACCGGCTCTGGCAAAATCAAATCTAATATAAATAAAAATAAAACATACAAGCTTTTATAACAAAATTACATGAAAATTTGGGGGAGGGGGGGCAAAATATGTTGGCTTACATTTTTATATACTATATTAATTTATTAAATAATATATTATAGGGGTTCAATCGCAAGACGGCGGGGGTTGCCGCCACCAGCCCCTTGGGTCCGTCCCTGGTCCTAAGCAGTCCAGCTTCCTTTATTTGAACAGTTCATGAGAAGAATTTAATTTGAAAAGGATGGAATTTTAGGGCTTCTCTAACTAGATTTAACGGTACGTGATTTTTTTCCGTTAATTTTTAATGGACAGGATGATTTTTTATGACCAAGATTCTCTTGGGGACTTAATATTTCTAATTGACACCAAAATTGAAATAACCTGATTATTTCTTTTACCAATAGTTTGACAACATTACAAATATAATCGGCAATGAAAGAGGCAGAATTTATTATGTACATATATAATAGAGTTAATGGGGCAAATTGCCCACTTGGGATAGGTGATTGAGTTTTTTGACATGTAGGATAAAAAACATAGTTTCTACCCACTTTTGGTGTTCTTTTACCACAATACTTTTTAGGCTTTAAATGCAAGCCTTTAATATGTATTTCTCTTGAAATTAAATACTCCCAATACATAACATACGTGAACTGTGAACACACCCTTCTTTTTTGCTCTTCATTTTTTCTCTCTCTTCTTCTTCTACTTCACAAAATATCAAGAAGTTATTTTTGTGGGCTTTCATCAACAAAATCGCACCAAAAAATCGAATAACAAGGTAATGTTCTTCTTCTCCTAATTAGTTAACCTTGTTTAAATCGTTCAAGACCAATATATTTGCAAAATATGTGAAGTGTTTTGTGAAAGGAAAATTTTTCTGCATTTATGAAAAACAATGCACGATATCGTGTCATAGAGTTGGCACGATATCGTGCCCCGTATATTAGACACGATATATCGTGCCCTTTATTAGACACGATATATCGTGCTGTATATTAGGTACGATATCGTGCCCCCATATATTAGACACGATATCGTACCTAATATATAGGGCACGATATATCGTGTCCAATATACGGGGCACGATATATCGTGCCTCAACGAAAAAGGGCACGATATATCGTGCCTCAACGAAAAAGGGCACGATATATCGTGCCCCAGTAAAAAACAGGCGCCTTTTATGTGTTCTTGCATTTATCAATATTTTTTCTTTGTATATAGATGAACTCTCGCTATCTTGTTGTTCGATTTGGTGGTCATTGGGAAGGTTTAGAATATAAAAGTGGTGAAGAAGAAGTTGTACGTATTAAACCGGGCAAAATGAATTATAGTGAAATATTGGAGGAGGTTTATGGTGTTGTTGATGTTGATAGGGGCGTATACGATTGTATAATGCATTCTATTGTAGATATTTCTGGAAACAAACTTGGGAAGTTAAAGTTGAAAAACGATGATGACATTGAAACTGCGTTTGGGAACACCGAGTTACCAGTTGTTTTTGTAACACTGAAAAGAAAAACGATGGGTGAGACTAGTTCGCATAATGTATTGGGAGGTCCGTCTGAGCATAATCGAGTTGAGAACGTTGAAGGTCAACAAGGTGTTGGTGGAAGTTTTATGCAACTAATGGCTAGTCAGAATGATTTGTCAGCAGTCATTGGGCCTAATTACAACTACATGCAACTTCTTGGTTTTCAACAATACGGTTTACCGCAAATCAATCCATATAGTCATGCAGTAAGGCCTAGTGGAGCACCTTTTATGCATATGAACAATGTTCCAATTATTGATCATCCGCGTCCACTAGACCTTTCTGATTAATGTTCCAAATATCAATTGTCCCAGACCTAGTATAAGGCCAAGCAATGAAGATGGCTATTATCCTGATATGAGTTGTGATAATACTGATGCTGATGTTGGTTGTGATAATAATGACATTAATTATGGTGCAAACTACAGTCCAAATGATTTTGGTGAGAACTACACTGATGGTGATGTTGGTACCGACGTTGAAGCTAATAATCAATTTGAAAATGACCAAAGAACGTCTCAATTTGAGGAATTTTGTGAGTGGAGATGTGAGACGGAGAGAAGTATTTCCGAAAACCAAAACCAAGATGCAGCGAGAAGACGAGGTGTTAACTTACATCCGATATCCATAGAGACAATATGGACGAAACAATAGTGCCCACAGGGACGAAGTTGGGTGATTCCTGGTACACTCTCGCACCTTTCGCCTCCTCCTTATAACTGCTTGGTTGGAAGCATCCTGTGGGACATTGCGCCAAGGAGCAACATACATGAGCAAAACTGAATTGGATATCGCACTAGGCATGTATCACCTTGAAAATCAAGTCGAAAGTGTCGAGTTGAACGCTCGGATAAGACTCGTTTTCATGCAATATGCAAGTATGAACGATGCCCTTTTTCGAATGCGTGCATATGGAAAGGATGGTATTTGGAGAGTAGGGAAGTTTGACAAGGCACCATGGATGTGGTTAAATTTGAATGACAATGCATCTAGGCGGGTGCATTCTAAAGTAGTAGTGCGTATTTTGCATCTAGATTACTAGTGGAACATTCTGCGCTCGTGCAAGAGATATGATAAGGAGTTGGAATCGCGACATGGGCTTAAAATGAGTTATAATGTTGCGTTGAGTGCAAAACATCATGCCTTTGGGTTGATATATGGAGATAGCAACAAGTCATTCAATCTAATTCCGGCATACTTACACATGTTGAATTTAACGAATCCCTTGATCGCAGAATTAGATGGAAGTCGGATAATTTTAATAGATTCAAGTACGTGTTTTCTCGCTTTGCATGCATCAATCACTCGATTCCCGATGCCCGACCGCTTATTGTGATTGATGGAACACACCTTAAAGGCAAATACCGAGGAATATTGTTTGTGGTAGTAACAAAAGATGGTAATGAACATATTTTCCCACTTGTCGTTGGAATCGGGGATGTTGAAAACGATTCTTGGACATGGTTTTTGAGATTTAGGAGAGATGCTTATAATTGCCCTCGTGATCTCACCGATTGTTTCGATCAAGACAAGAGTATCGCAATGCCATAAGAGCAAGATACCCGTAAGCATCACATGGGCTTTGCACTTATCATTTGCAGTAATTTGGCTCAATACGGTCAACATATAGTAGCAATGTTTAGGAATGCAAGATATTCATACCGCCGTGAAGATTATGATAAGTATTTTGAAAACATAAAAGTTGCTAGTGAGACGGGTGCGTTTAAAAAGTTAGAACGTGTAGGGGAAGACAGATGGTCTCGAGTTAAGTGTCTGTCCGGCGTTATGGGTTCATGACATCAAACTCACCGAGAGCTTCAATAGTCGGTTATTATGGGCCGAAAAGTTACCTGTTTGTTCTGTGGCTTGAGTGTGCTCGGACTATTATTGAAAAATGGTTTTATGAACGACGACCGCTAATGATAAAGATCAAGAGCTAACACTTGAAGCAACCAAAAGATTAAATGATGCGGTTGAGATAGGTAAATAAATAAATTAATAAAAAATAAATTAATTATTAAATAAATAAATAAGTAAACACCGTTAATACATACCGTGTCAAAGAAAAAATATGTCATGTCAATAGCGGTCTTGAAAACCTCCAACGAAGGCACCTTGCAATCGGGTGTCGATACTGAGTCGCCCGAGGCATTACCCGGTGCGAGGTATCGCCTCGAATGCCCAAATCAGTGAGAACATTGATAAGTATGAAAAAATAAGATTTTTAAATATTTAAAAAACTAATTACAAATATAAATAAAATAAAAACATATGCGTACCAAAGAAGACATAAGTGGCCCCATAAAAATGATAAGAAGGTGGTCGATATCTAGGTGGAACATCCTTAGTATATCGGCTAAGTGGCGTAACATCATGCAAAGTGCCGAATATAATGCATCAATATCTCGAAAGGAGTATTTCCCCAAGGGAACGCCTCCCATCGTGCATCGTCCTCGATCAAAAACCACAATGACGGTCCATCATGGTCATTTCCGGCCATCGAAACACAAAAGATTATCATGTAAAAGGCAAATAACACCTTCGCCACCTTCAGGGCATCGTCTGGTGAGTCACGGAAGGTGCCAAGAGCAAATAAATCGCGTAAATGCGCGGGCGGTAACCCGATCACCCCTAGGCCAATACCGTCCTATATATACCGATCTACTTGAGTACCTCAAAATCACCGTTAGGGTCAAATGTGGACCCGAAAATCGCAATCCCGATATCATAGCAAAATCACGCCGAGAGAATCTAATAGTCCGCTCTCCGACGTGGAACCAACACTCCGATTCCGGAGCGTCCCTGGCACATGCACCTCCATCGCAACTAATGCATGCAAAGGCCGCATTACAACCGCTCCGTCATACCCAAAATCCATAAAATATCCGAATGCCGATCGTCTAAACTCGACTATAAATCATCACGATCTCCAAAGAACTCATCTCTCGATGGTCCGAATAATATTCGATCGAACGTATCCCGCGATGTGGCCCTCTCTCGATGATATGAGGTCTCTTCCATTGTGGACCGACCTACAACAATTAATAAATTTCAATTTATTAAGATGAATTGTTGAAAAATTGCGAATCGTAGTGAAAAAAAAGAAAGCGGTGGGACAATATGGATATGGATATCTAAGCAAAAGAATACATGGAAAGAATACAAAAAAACCCATCGCACGATATCGCACAAGATTTATAACTAGTTCAATTTATAACTAGGACACGATATTGTACCCAATTATAACAGGGCATGATATCGCTACCCGTTATACCTAGGTACGATATGTGGCACGATATCGCACTAATTATAACAGGGCAAGTACCGATATCGCACTGTATATCTAGGTATGATATGTGGCACGATATCGCACTCCATTATAACAGGGACGATATCGTGCCCGTTATACCCAGTACGCGATATCGCACCCAATTATAACAGGGCACGATATCGCACCCAATTATAATAAAGCACGCGATATCGTGCGCTTCATCTTCTACATCAAATTGCGCCACCGTCGCGGCTTACACCAAGTCACCAACATCCAACAATAACCCAACACACAGATTTATCCAACTTATTCACAAATTTATCCAACAATAACCCAATTGATAAACCCTAAACACCATAATCGAACACTAAAAATCCTAAATCAATTAACCTAACATAAATAGAGTTTAAAACTTAAAATCGAACACTAAAAATCCTAAATCAATGAATCCTAAATGACGATTGATATGCTTACCTGTTGGGAAGGGGCGACGGAGGATGGTGCGGAGGCGGCGATGGAAGCGGCAGCGGCGGAGGTGGAGGCGGAAGCGGCAGCGGCGGAGGTGGAGGCGGTCGACGTCGACGGCACGATGGAATCCATGTTCTTCTCTTCTCGCACGATATTGGGCACGAAATGGGGATGGTATCTTCTTCTTCTTCTTGAGTCTTGACCGATGTGGGCACGAAATGGGGGTTTTGGGTATTTCTTCTTCTTCTTGAAGAGGATGGGGCACGAAATGGGTTTCTTCTTTTTGACTGTATTTGACACGAAATGGGTGGGTACTGCTTTTACTTTTGTTGTTTTATCTTTTTCACTTTTTGCTTTCTCATTTGTTTTTATACGGTTCCCTATACTGAAGATATTTATGTCTTAGATTTCAAAATTCAAAACACCAACTTAAAGGAGGGTATTTTGGCCAATTTGGGTAGAAAAGAAGTTTGTTATCCTAGTGGGTAGAAAAAAGCACCCACTATCCATAGTGGGTACTTTAAAAATTTCCCCTATATAATATATCGTCTTTACATAATATACCGTCTTTTAACTAACAAATCCCTTGTAGAGTGACAAATGGGTGGGAGAGTCTCATCGGTCCAAATAGAAAAATTCAAGTTGGACCGAATATGCATGAATTCTATTAGACCACTATTTTTCGAGCCCTCGCCGACCCGTGCTTTGAAAATGCATGTGTAATGCATCGGCTGGCCGACTTTTTTGTTGGACCAAACCGGTCCAACTTTCGGCTATGTAATTGCAGTCCAGTCTTGCCTTTTCATCGGGCCAGATTACTTTTGACATCTCTAAAGTCTAATCATATGCATCAATTAAATCATACAAAGAGTAGTAGGGACTTTAAGAAACAGAATTCAACTTTCAACAGAAACCCAAAATATTTTACCCATGCAAAGCTAGAACCCTATTCTGACCAGGGCATATTGTTCCCTTCCTGAAAAACTTGTCAATATTATTGTGGAAAAATGAGATTGTCCATGATTAAAAGCTACAAGATTTTAATTCTATAAATATCATGTTTTACATGCTAAATTATGACATTAAAATTTTAACGAGAAACCTTAGTGGTAGAAAGCTAGTAACATTCCTCTTTAAAAGAATGACAACAAGGGGGTCCACTGTCCAAACAAAGATAAGACTCAACAGGTATATATAGACTCATCAATCCCATGTTCAATTGATTCTCCTAAACATGAAGAAAATATGCGCAATAATTGAGTTACTTTGCTTCTAACCCAAATTTCATGCTATGATTGGACTGCATTCACGTTTTACAATGTACAAATTTCAATTCAAAGTTATACTTCCTTAAAAATCAGAATAAAACGATGTATTCGTAAGACAATTTAAGAAAGTAATTTAGAAAATTTTTCAAGAGTAAGACAATTCTTTCATTTCCCACATTTGCATGATCATGTTAAGCATATGCAAACAGCTGAAACTAAGGTTGCATTTGGAAGGAATCTTAATTAGGAATTGATGGAAGTATTTGGGAAAAAAGATTTCAAATGACTCTAAATAAGCGGATGGAATCTT
Source organism: Rehmannia glutinosa (assembly GCA_016081115.2). Lineage (NCBI taxonomy): Eukaryota > Viridiplantae > Streptophyta > Magnoliopsida > Lamiales > Orobanchaceae > Rehmannia > Rehmannia glutinosa. Next base: position 120,869 of record JABTTQ020001690.1, on the reverse strand, counting down.
CTATTCCATGATTGTGTTTCATCTCTCATTCTACCGCACGGATGATTGACAAGTGTATATAAGTTACCACATCAATTTTGGAGCATAAATCAAAGCTAAATTGTGGGGTTTTAATATAGTAACTTCTGTACACGTGTCAATCATCCGTGCGGTGGAACAAGAGATAAAACATCGTCATGGAATAGAAAATCTCATCTGATAAATAAGGGAAGTGTTTGCAAACACTTCTGCTTTTAGAAGTGATTAATTATAGTAGAATTAAAAATATTTGAGAATCAAAATTTGGTAGTGTTTGCAAATAGATTCAGAAGTTGGAAATCAAAACTTGAGTGTTTGATAGTAAAAATGCTTATTTATTTGTAAAAAACAAACAAGAAGCGTAATTAGAAATCTAAAGCGTATTCATCTCTATGCTTTTAGATTCTGAATAAATGAAGTTGAATAATAAGAAGAAGTTGACATTTACAGATTAAAAAATAATCTTTTTCAGCCAAAGCGGGAAACACTCCCATATTTGAAATCAACTATAATGACTAATTAACAAAAAAACTTAAAATAAGACTTTAAAGTAATTTATTTGAAATTCTTTAGTGTATTATGAGGTAATCCTTGGCCTATTCATGAGAGGTCAAGGGTTCGAACCTCATAGGGCGCAATGGTAGAACTATTAATATTGATATGAAGGATAACAAGCGGCGGTGTGGGAGGCTGAAACTCGATGGAAACCATCGATGAATTAATCAACCACAAGTGGGCTCATCTTGAAATAAATTTAATTTCAGCATGATTTCCACTTGCTAATCATGATTATGTTGCTTTAGTAATTTGGAATTCTCTGCTTACTGTTCATAAAGTGGATTTTTTCAAAGTTGTTTGTGATAGATGTTCAAGTCTTGTCCCAACTATAGTCATTGGATTAATAGAAAAAGGCATTTTATTTTGTCTTTAATCTGTTATGAGCAAGCAGACATGTTCAAAGGTTCGAATCGAACCGGCGGCTTGAACAGGTCAACAAATAAAACCATTAACCACGTTTTTGGTTCGAATCGAACCAAAATCAATTTAGAAGATTAGGTTACGGTTTCATATATTCCAAAAACCGCTGGTTATAACCTCGGTTTTCTATTTTTTTAATTTTTTTGGCACATTTATTAAAATTGAATTTGAAATTAAAATTGCCAACGGTCACATATAACCAGCGGTTTTCTATTTTTTTTTAATTTTTTTGGCACATTTATTAAAATTGAATTTGAAATTAAAATTGCCAACGGTCACGATGTGACCGTTGGCGGTTTTAACTTGAAAGGGCGATTTTTGCATTTTTTTTTTAAAATTCAAATTTTGAAAAAATCAACGGTCAAGATTGTTTGTTCATAGCATATCAGTTTTCTCAGTCTTCTCTTAGTTTTCTAAATATTATCAAGCCTTCTTTAATAGTAAAAAACCCATCAACATGATGAACTCTTTCCAGAGCCCCCAACACCCCAATTGGTATCGAGCACGAAAAGGTTCTGGATCGATTTTAGTTAGCATTTAGATCTAAACAAACCTTCTTTCGGAAGGGAAAAATAGTAGTAAAACTTCTTCGATATATATATATATATAATTTCCAAAAATAAACCTAACCTTATATATCCTAAAACCTATCTTTCGAAATTGAAATTACTTGAATCCAAAACTGTAAAAGACTGGAAAAATCCGTGAAGGCAAAAAGAAGTCGTTGAAGGACGTAATGCGGGTGAACCGAAAAAAAAAAAGAGAAAGATGGAATACAGAGATATGAGAAATAAAGGAAAAGGAAAAGGAAAAATAGAGGTTAGTTATTTTCTTTTGAAACTATAAATATATATATGTGTTGGTAGTTTTAAAACTCAAGTACCCATACACCCATAAGAAGTTTTTAACCATTTTATTTCTTAATATTTTATGAGATCTATAGATTATTTAAATCTAGAGTTAAGAGGTTCAAAACAAATCGAACATCAATAAAGGATTACATTTTGGGTGTAATTTTGATAATAATTTTGAACATATCTTTCATAGTAAAGAAAATCACTTAAACTATATAATGATTTAATAATAAATTTTGGAACTCATCGGCAAACAAATAATAAAATATTAGATTTAATAAACGATCTTCAAAATCAAAATAAAAAATTAATCAAAAAATAGATTATTTAAAAGAACAACTTTCAAGCATTTAAGGAAAAACCAGACAAATTAAAGATATAAACACAGAAAACAGAATATCAAGTTTAGAACAGTTTGGAATAGAAGAATTAACTAAAAAGATAAAAGATCTAAATATTAATAATGGTAAAGATACTAAAAGAGTTAATCCAACAAATTGGGTTTGTTATTAAAATGAATAAACAAATTATGCAGATTTTCAAAAGAAAAGAAGAAAAAGTTGAACGAGTGCAAGATGTGATTAAAACAGAACAAAAATTTATTTTATTTAAAGAAAAACATATAAAAAATATAAAAAGAAAACAGATATATAAAAATAGTAAACCAGAAGAAAAAATTTTAAAGGTTATAAATGAACGAATAGAAAGTGTAACTAAAGAAGATCAACAATTAAATTTCAGAATTATAAATGAGATAAAAGAAATAACAAAAGAGTTTAAATATATTCATCTTGGATTAATAATAATCGGAATAAAAGGATTACATGTGCTTATCAAGGACAAAAACTCGTGATTTTACATGATGAAAGACATACTGATTTAGGACATGGAATATTAGAAACATTTGAAATAGATATGACTAAAAATAATGGAGAAACAATATATTTCTGTTCAGATTATTTAATAGATGTTAAAGATATTGGATATATAAAAATAGGGATAAAAACAAAAGGTTATAAACTTCAAGAAGGAATAAACAATTTCATAATTAAAACAGGGGTTTATAGGAAAATTATGTACTAATTGTAATGTTATTTGTAAATTAAAATCGGAGAAAATAAACAAATAGAAGTAAGTAAGGGTATACAAGCAATACCTGGAATAAAATATGGTCCTGAAGAAAATATAGGACAATAATGGAATATAGAATCCTTTATAAAAACAGAAGAAAATTAATACCACTAAAAATGTTATGTATGAAAACCCAAGAGGATCAATATCAATAAGATTCCAAGATTATAGATGGATTAAAGTACTTCAGAAAGTATTGAAGAAGTTGATAATAGAATGAATAGAGTGGAAGAAATTCCAGAATATATGAACAATCAAGATTTTAAATTTTTGATAGCTAAAATAAATTTGAAAAGGATAAAATATTAAAACAAGTAGATTGTGTGATCGGTGGCCAAACCGCCGATTTCGCTTAAACCGGCGGTTTTACGTAAATTTTTTTTGTTTTTCGCAATTTTTTTCCTTTAAATACCACATATATTTCACACATTTTTCCTCACAAGCTTCAATTTCAAGTTTCAATTTAAATTTTAGAAGTTTTATACTTTCATTTTAATTTCATTTGCTATTTTAAAAAATGCCGAACCGTGGAGTATCTTCTCGTCAATCAAAGGGGAAATGTTTAATATCCGAGTTCGAGCAACAACCACTACCACTATCATGGTTTGAAGAAGTTCGATTTGAGCGAAGATGAAATCAAGGCATGTTTTGCTAATTTTGGACCTTTGGTGAAAGAAGGCGGGGTTCAACCAGAACCGCAAAATCCAACTCAAACTCAAAGTCGCCGAGCTACACTACTTAGATATGATATTTTTTTGTGCACTTTAAAAAAAAATCGGATCCTACAACCAAAGGTTTCAAAGTTACTTGCAACTATTGCACCAATTCCTACAAGTTTAGAGGAGGGGCGATTATGGGACGTTCACGAACCACCTCAACAAAAAATATCAAGATAAATATCGAGGATAAAATTGGGTTAGATCGTGCTCAAACACAACTACCGTCGATTGTTAGGAATTTTATTGTTTAGATTTTGATGAATGCCATGTAAAACTTAGAATAGAAAGTTGGCACCCCAATTCTTGGCTTGTAAAAATGTATTGTAACAATTAGAGTGCCCAAGTGAGTTAAATCGCCTACGCCATAACATGCAAGAAGACAGTTTGACTGGAAGGAAGACTTTCTTTGTGAAAAACAGATTGAATATGGCAAAAGAAGAGTAGACGGAACTCTATCAAGAAGCGGTGAGATGCACGGTGAGTGGAGCATCGACTAAGTCGACTCAAGAAAAGCCAAGTCTCAAGTTGAAGTGACGGAGAGTCATCCATGATTGGAAGGCGACTCTAAGTCACCTGGGAAAGCAAGGAAATGCAATCAAGTCGAGATAATCAAAAAGAACCGCTGCAGTAAATCAAGAGATTTACTTAAACAAGTAATATCTCCATACCACACTTTCTTGGAGTGCTCAAATCCCGGAAGCGTGCAAAAGGAATGAACCAATGGGAAGCACTACACCGTGTCGAACTCCTCGAAAAGGTGAAAGAACAATTCATACGAGAAATGGCAATTCAAGGATCGCAACAAGACAAGCCAACGACGCAAGTGACTTTCAAAAATAAGCCTATCTCTTCAACGGGCAAATTTTTGAAAGTTCACTATAAAAGGCCGAGGAGTTTGTTTGAGAAGAAGAATGACACACACGTGAGATAAACAAGCATATTAGAAAAATCAAAACATTCTCAATCCTCAAGCCTACATTACGAAGTACATCAATCCAACACTCACCGTGAAGGAAAGAGAACTTCAATCGAGTTGAAGAGAAACTTTTGAAGAAAATGGGTCTACATTCCGGAAGGATTGTAGAAAGGTTCAAGGTTGAACCAAGTCTTAAGCTTTTGGAGGGCTTCGTGATCAAATCCAAAGAGCTTGAGCAAGTGAGTCAGAGTAACAAAGCAAAGCGCCTGTGAAGAAGCCGAGTCGTCGAGCTTGGTGAGTGATCAAGGCGTCTCAGATCGAGTCCCTAAGGATCAAGTCGGCCGTTGTGATCAAGACTTGTATCCGGACTTACCACTTTGTAAACCGATCATTACTTAGTGGATTCCTCCAGGGGAGTTGGAGAAGAGAGGAGTAGAAGAATTACCCCATCTTCGAACCTCTATAAAAACTTCATTGTGTCATTTACATTTCAACATTTAAATTCTCGCACTTTTAACCCGCTTATATCTCACGATAAATTTGCTATCCATTTGATAATTTATAAGTACTAAATCAAGCTCTAAAATCTTGCTTAATCAAACTTAAGGGTGTTAAGTCTTCCAAAAAACAAAACCACAATTGAGTCAAATTATAGCCAACAAAAATGAAGTTACTCCATCAACACTCACCAGTACATTGAGAGATTAACTCTATGAGTGACTAATTCGATTGTCCATCAAGGACACAAATGTAGAATCAACTCAGTAGATTTAAAAGGACTAAGTCGAAAATTTGGTAAGGTTTATTCAACCCCCTTCTAAACCTTACACTTACACCCCTTGGGACCTACAAGTGGTATCGGAGCGGTTGGTTCATTGAACCCTCCGCACCGGTTCTTAACTAGATCTCCAAACTTTTCAAAGTCTGCTTGAGTACTTAAATTTTCAAAACTCTTTTCTATCATTAAAAGTTATTATCATGGAAGCAAATTTGACACGCATCCCTATGTTCACTATTGAAGAATTTGATGATTGGAAAATACGTATGCAGCTCATCTATCAAAGATTACATGATGAGATGTGGATAGTGATAGAAGATGGGCCTCTCGCAAATATTAAAGGTGAACACACGGTATGCGGAGTTGCGGTGAAGGAGAAGAGATCTTGCTCCCGGACAGTCATGGTTGAAAAACCAAGAACCGAGTGGACAAATGATGACAGAAAAAAAGATACAACCTGGACAATGTAGCCAAGGACATCCTTTACAAAACCTTGACAAAGCCATTTCAATAAAGTCAAATCATGCAAAACGGCTAAGAAATGGGACAAGTCGACATTGATTTGTGAAGGCTCGGAGCAAATCAAAGAAAACAAATTTTCGGTGATCTGACAGAAATTTGAAAACTTCAAAATGATCTCGGAGAAAACCTGGATCAACTGGATGCTTTCGGTTCACGAAATCACAAATGAGCTCATGCCCGCACTTGGAAAGGAATATACACGAAGGAAATGTGTATGAAGATCCTAAAAGTCTTCCACTGAATGGGAAATGAAGGTCATGGCACCGAGACATTCCATGGACCTATCAAAGACATCCAACCATGAACTATTCTCGGACCTCAAAGCCTACGAGTTTGAGCTGAGAAGAAAAGACCCGGAAGAGACAATTTGTACCCAAAACAAATTTGCTCTAATTGTTAAAGATGGGAAGAGAGCCGAGGTCAAAGAAATCATTGACCCGTAAGAAATAGCCCGATGGTTAAGAGGTTCAACAAGTTCTTCAATAAGAACTACAAAAGAGGAAAGGGTGAATCTTCCGGAAGACACTCGCTCCTCCAAATCAAGGGAAGACAGGCCAACCAAGAGAACAGATCATCAAAAAGTTGAGTATCGGAGGGGCCGACAACTCAAGAATGGAAAGAGCGATCAAAAAGCTGAATATCTATGTTGAATCTGGCAGTAGACAACCAGGTCACTATGCCATTGATCGTCCATATCCTGTAGTCAACAAATACAGAGATGAAGAAGAAATGAAGGTCTTGAGAGAAAGAAAACAAGAAAGGAAAAAGGCAATGATGGCTGCAGAGATCGCCGAAAATGAGCCCAAGTCAAGAGAGATACAGATTCAGAGAGCGATGAAGACTACTCAAGTGACTCGAAGAAGAAGCCCGATCCGCTTGATGGCCAAAGAACAAGATCAAGAAGATGAGGTACAATCTAACTCAACAAACTCGAGACACTAGTGATAGTGACTCACACACACACACTTCATCACCTACTGATCTTTATGATTCATTAGGCAAAATGATGAAAGATTTTGAACACATTAAATCCTCACACACACTATTGAATGAGGAAAACAAATTACTCAAGAGTCAAAACTCAAAGTCGACTAAGGAGCCGAGTACTCTAAGTCAAATAGTCATTGAAAATGAAAGTTTAAAGGTGAAAATGCTAAATTAGTAGCGAGAAATTGCTATATAGAAAAGAGGAGAATGACCTCAAGAATGTTATTGCCTCATTCACTAAGGCATCTAAATCATTGGATGATCTTATTATGAGTCAAAGAGAATGTGGAGACAAGACAGGCTTAGGATTTAATTCCTCTGTGCCATGTCAAACCTCAAGAGTAATTTTGGAAAAAGGATCTTCAAGTCATGAAGAGTCCTAAAAAATCCAAAACTCTAAATGTTGCACACATTCACTCTAAAGCACAATAACAAGCAAACTGGCCTTGGTTACAAAGGAAAAGGAAAACAGCCATTGAGTGTCTTTGAAAGGGCAGTGAGAAGAGATTCAAAAGTCCTCAAAGAAACTCCAAACAGAAAATACTCAAAAAGAAGAAGCGAGAGCTACCAAAAATCCCGAAAACCCATAAAAGAAATACATATGATGGGAATGGTAGAAAATATCCAAGCCAAGCTGATTGGAATAATGTAAACCATCAACACAGACTTATGGAACATAAGCCCAAATGGCAAAGGCCTAGAACTCAAAGAAAGGCCATTCCAAAAGTATAAGAGCTTTCATCAAAGACACATATGCACCTAGCACTACACTCAAAACACCACAATTACCCAAGGAAGGCAATTGCTAAAACACATATGCAGCATACGTCTGACAAAAAAGAGACAAACATTTGTATGAACCTAGAATCCCCAAGCAATTTGCCAGGATTAATTATGATTATGGCACTGATAGATGGCAACCCCTTAGAGTCAAATCATTTGGCTATAGGTTGGTTGGATCATCTTACAATTCTAACCCCTCAGGACCCAGCACAAGTATGGGTACCTAAAACTTAATTTCCTTGATTGCGGGTTCAAGAACAGTGAGTGCCAAGGAACCTGGTACATGGATAGTGGTCGTTCCGGACATATGACAGAAATAAGAAAAATCTGTCAAAATTCAAGGAAGTCAAAGGAGCAAAAGTCATATTTGGAGGAAATGAAGCTCTGGCGAAATAAAAGGCATTGGATCCATCAAGAGGAATGAATTAGAAATCACAGATGTTGCATATGTTGAAGGACTAAACTTCAATTTACTAAGCATCATCGCCAACTCGTGACAAAGGCTACAATGTTGGATTCAACATGGGTATATGTCAAATCAAAGATATTGAATCAAATGAAGTTGTCTTTGCAAGGATGTAGACAGAAAAATATGTATGTAGTGGATTGGTCAACTGCAACACCCAAGACTTGTCTACTAGCAAAAGAGCACAAATTAAATCAAGTCAGTCGTGGCACAAAAAAGCCGAGTCACCCCAATTTCAAAACAATTAACAAGTTGGCAAGAAGTCATCTTGTAGAAGGACTTCCGACTCAAGATATCTGAAGGAGAGTATATGTGATGCATGTCGGAAGGAAAACAAATCAAGTCGTCATTCAAAGAAAAGACATGCCCATCCTCAACAAGAATATTGCATCCGCCTTCATATGGATCTATTTGGCCCATGGAACCTGCCAAAGATAAGGGAAAGAAATACACCTTGGTGGTAGTAGATGACTACTCAAGATATACATGGACAATATTCATGTGTAAGAAGAAAGAAACTCTACAAAAACTACCACAAACATGAAAAGGATTCAAAATGAGAAGAGTCAAACCATTATCAAAATAAGATCGGATAGAGGAACCGAGTTTGTCAATGGAATAATAACTCGATCTTGTATTGAGAATGGTATTGGTCATGAACTATCGTGCAAGGACTCCACAAAGAGAATGGAGTTGCGAAAGAAGAACATAACCCTCAAAGAAGCGGCAAGACCATGTTAGTCAAGGCGGGAGGTTACCAAAAAGATTTTGGGGTCAAGCAATCAACACACACTGCTACACCCAAAACAGATGTATGATAAAACACAAATTGACAAAGACTCCCTATGAGATCCGGACGGAAGAAAACCAAGTGTTGCATATTTCGAGAATATTTGGATGTAAATGCTTCATCCACAACAATGGCAAAGACAACCTAAAGGCTTTTGATGCTAAAGTCGATGAGGGTATCTTCTTAGGATACTCACCGAAAAGCAAAGCCTGAGGATACTCAACAAAAGAACTATGGTTACAGAGAAATCCATTCATGTAGTATTCGATGAGCCAAAATGTAAATGGAGAAGACATTAAAGAGTCACCGATAAGTTCTAATCATCCAACCATACTGAAGAAGAGTCCCTATCTTTGAAGATGAAGCGGAATTATCAATTCGGAAGAAGATGAGATAGTCAATCTCAAAAAACAATGGAAAATTTGCGGCTAAGTGATTACGAGAGAGTCGACCACGGAACACACCGCAAGTCGATCAATCCAGCTAACTTACTCCAACTCGATGTAAGATGGCCGAGACCATCCACGAGAACTTGTCATTGGAGATATAAGAGAAGGTGTCAAGACAAGATCCGTAACTCAACAAGAAGCAATGTTCACATGCTTCATCTCGCAAATAGAGCCCAAAGATGTGTCACAAGCATTGGACGACACACATTGGATTCAAGCTATGCAAGAAGAGTCAATCGATTTGAGAGAAATAAAGTATGGGAATTAGTGCAAAGACCCATACATCAAAATGTTATTGGAACCAAATGGGTATTCGAAAATAAGATGAACGAGGAAGGTTACTGTGGTAAGAAAACAAAGCAAGACTAGTAGCCAAAGGATATTGCCAAGAAGAAGGATAGATTTTGATGAAACATTTGCCCCTCGTAGCAAGATTGGAAGCTATAAGGATGTTTCTTGCCTATGCAGCTCACAAGAATTTCATTGTATATCGATGGATGTAAAAAGTGCATTCCTAAACGGTTTATTGGAAGAAGAAGTGTATGTTGAACAACCTCCAGGATTTGAGCGAAGACTTTTGGAGACAAGGTATACAAACTCAAGAAAGCCCTGTATGGATTGAAACAGGCACCCAGCATGGTATGATACCCTGTCACAATTCCTAAATCGAAAATGGATTCACAAAAGGAAAAGTAGATAGAACACTTTTCGTAATTCAAGACAAGAAGAGTATATCTTTGCTTGTTCAAATATATGTGGATGACATCATTTTTGGATCCACTAACAAAGAGTCATGTGAAAAATTTTCAAACCTCATGCAAAGTAAATTTGAAATGAGCATGATGGGAGAGTGACATTCTTCCTTGACTCCAAGTGAAACAAAATGAAGGATGGAACCTTCATAAGTCAAACAAAATACACCGAGATTTAATAAAGAAATTTGGTATGGAGGAGAAGTCTTCGTGAAAATACCAATGAATACATCATCAAAATGGACATGGATGCGGATGGCAAGCACAGAGATCAAACAAGATACAAAGCACTTATTGGATCATTGCTCTATCTCACAAAGAAGCGGCGGACATCACCTTTCTTTGTAGGTGTATGTGCAAGATTTCAATCGCTCCAAAAGAGAGCCATATGACAAAGAAATGCTAAGAGAATATTGAGATACTTGAAAGGAAGCCAAGGAGCAGGCCTATGGTATCCAAAGGAAGGTGGATTAAAGAAGTCGATGTAAACTTGGCCGACGCCGAAAGAAATAGCCAAGTCCGACTTTGCTTTGATAAAATAATATACACAAAGAAACAAGAGATCACCAAGGAGGATTATCACAAGTTGTTGGACATAGTTGCCAAATGTATCGACATCAAATTTGGCGGCTTTGACCAATCACAAAGGCAAAGCCGATTGTAATGGCCGCAATCATCGAAGAAAAGAAGATAAACTCGGGCCGTGAGTTTGTCTCACAGCAGACTCTGCCGAGCGTGGGAACAAGTCCTTCAAAGAAGATGGCTCATTTGGAGGATCCCTAGGATATGGCCTAGTGATTGGCCGGCTATTGGAGGTGAAAGGAGTCCCTCTTAGACATGGGAAGGCTTTCCATGTTAACAAGAGGATGTTCGAGCAAACCTCTCTCAGCGCTCGAAGCGAGCTTACGCCAAGAGAGTCGACACACGAGGGGGGAATCACCACCAAGATACAACCTGTTTCCTCTCCACCAAAGAAGAAAGTCGCCCCTGCGCACGCTAAGAAAGATCACGCCCCCGCAAAGAAAGAAAACCAAACATGCTCCCGCCCCGCAGCAGAGTCACCCCGCCTCTGCCAGCCGTGTCTCCCGCCCCGCAGGCCCGGGGCGAGAAGGACTCACAAATACCTTCTCCGATTGTCAAAAGGAGGAGAATCGACAAGCCAAGACGGCTCCTCGAGAAACAAACACCAAGACCGCCCCGCCGCACAAGACTCGAAGACAACATCTCTCAACTAGAAATTCCCCGGTACAAACCAGAGACGAAGACGAATTATCAAGCGCTCCGAGCCGGAGAAACCAAAGTCACCCACTCACTAGAGCGAGATACTGGAGACTGTTGGAGAAGTAGAATCACCAAATGTAATTGATGAAATGTACCAAGTCTGTTGAAGGCGATCAGCAGAGAGAGGCATCTCAAGACACAAACGGTAGCTCACACAAAATTTGCAAGCAAAGAACTCCGCGGGCGGATAGTGATGTAATGATCCTATCTCCACCTTACCCGGACATCCAAAATCGTCTGAGTGGAGTGGAGGAAATGGAAGTTGAGTAAGTCAACGGAACAGTTCCAACGACACGAGTTTATAGAAGAAGAAGAGAACGCTAAATTTCCTCGATTAACTCTGTGCTCCCGCTGACGGATGAAGACAACCGCACGGACATCCCGCAGATCTACAAGGACAAGGAGAGAGAAAAACAAGTCAAGAAGCCGAAACACGTGAGAAGGCAAGCATCGCCTATCTCGGCACCCACGAACACACACATCCTCTCCTTGATGTCTTCTCCGATGGTGATGAGGATCGGGAGAATCTTTCTTTGCCGCGCGAAGAGTTGCAAATGCAGCAAGCATTGCACGAATCAAGAATCCTTCACGACCAAAGACTAATGGAGGGACCAGGAGAGTCCTCTAGAACACACCGAAATCGATCCAATGGGAGTGGTTCACAAATAGCCACTTTTTATTGCTTACCACTTCCCCACTCACTCACTCGTAAGAAGCGATAAGGAAGATGGCGATGAAACCGGGATAGTGGGGACCCCAATCGAGCCAACCCCTATTGAAGGTGTGCTACCACCGCCCCAACGGCTGAACAATCAATCGAAATAGCCGGAGTTTGGAGACGAGTGACCCCATTCCAAGTCACTCACCGGTGCGCCACCGTGAGGGGGAAACTCTCCACTGCGCAAAGTCGGAGGATGTTTGCAGATGACTCCACAACGAATCAAGGAGGCGAAGTAGAGAAAATACAAACACAAGCGAACAAAGAAGTTGCCATCAACGAAGCTCGGGCGTTGAGACTGTCTCACCGAGGTGCCAACTGCTCGAAGAAGGCTAATGACGCTAGCGATGCGGTCGAGGCACGGAAGAAAAACGTACCGCGGAGTTAACACTGGCGATGAAAGTGCAATCCATGGGGTTGAGACTCAATGGATGCCATTTGTAAAGACCCTAAGACATGACACATCGAAAAGGAGACCAAAACCTCGCAGCCAGAGAGAGATCGCCGGAGGTAATGAAGGCCCACGGGAGGTTGAGACTTCCGGGTAAAGAAGTTCGATGTAGAGAACATCCTCCCGCCATCATCGACCCATCCGAGAAGGAGATAAGCGCACTTCATGATTCCCGGACAACCCGATGTCACTTTTCCGGGATCAAAAGGCGAAAAGAAGTTTCGAGTCACCCCATGACAAATCCAAAAGACTCACCGCGGATGTTCCAAGCACGAGCAAGTCGATCCCAAGACTACTCGTCAAACTTTTAACTTTGATGATGAGCCACCAATGGAAATCTCATCATCGTCCGATGACGCTTAAAATAAGGCCGAGGACCGGTTCATCGAAATGGAAAAATCACCGAGACCAACGGTTTTAAGACAACTGAGGCTCGGCAAGCCTACTTCACAACAAAACCCGCTTGAACCAGAGACCACTGCGCGCCCCTCAAGTGCGCAAAGAGCAGGTCGATTCCCAAAAGAACTTCACGCGCACCGCTCATCATCGAAAAGATCCCGGTTGGCGGTGATGAATCTTTTGTAGAATCTTTCCCTTTTTCACCGGGAGATTCGAGAACTCCACGAAGAGTCGGATAACGAACAAGCACGCTATCACAAACCACTCTGTTCTTCCATCGACACCATTGTTCCAAATTGATTATGATTTTGATCTTTGCATGGCCATCACCGCAATGAAGAAATCACCAAGTTCGAGAAGTGTTCAAGGCACTATTTGCTTTGAGGTTGAACGGATGGAGAGGCATCGAGCCTCTTTGGACATGCGACCGGACAACAGAGATGCCACCTTACAAAATGATTTAAGATAACATTCGGATAAGGGAATGGTGGCAACAAAGAAGAAATAATGCGTGTGGAACAGTGAGATACTTCGGACATTGTTCAACAAGTCAGGTGTGGAGAGTGAAAATGCTTGATGCAAAACGAAGTTTAGAACACATTGAGCATATGCATGAAGCTCACACTTTGCCGAGATCAAGTTCTTTGCGTGAGCAAAATACAAATGATCTACAGACGTTTGGAAGAACACATGACAAGAAAATTCAGCCTTCTCATGGCCGAGATGAAGCGATTTCAGTGAGAATCCAACGCTACTCGACCAATTCCGTCTTTGCATACAACGCAGCACTTTCAAGCGAACTCAACCATCGAAGACTTCGACTTCATGCTTGCCAAAGATGTTCCCCTGGGTTCCTCTATCCTTTGATGATGCCAAAAGGGGAAGAAGAATACCTCAAAGCGCTAAAATCAAGCGAGAAGAAATGAGCAAATGAGAAGGGAAAATCAGGTGAGGAAGTCTTGAAACGAAAGAAAGGAAAGCTTGTTGAGGGGAAGGATCAACGGATGTGACATTGATGATTGCACAAACCCCCCAACAAGGTCCTCACACAAATGACATTATAAGCGGCAAACTCCCCGTGACTCGCCACTCCAACACTTGTTGAGGGGAAGGATCAACAGATGTGACATTGATGATTGCACAAACCCCCCAACAAGGTCACATCACGGTGACATTATAAGCGACAAACTCCTCCGTGACTCGCCACTCCAACACTCGCTATATCCATGGCCGATAAGAGAAAAACTATTGAAGCGAGGGATGAAGGAAGTGGAAGGAAGAATGGATGCCAGGGTGATGAACATCTTGAAAGAACATGGAGGCATTCCAAGGTGAGCGAGAGACACTATGCCATCTCGGATGTCGGACAGAGCCACGATCGGTCGATGAATTTAAAACGCTCGAATCGAGGGATACTTTGCAAATATGTCTATGGCTCAAGCTTGGGACTTGTATCTTTGGGAAAAGTCTCACGTTGTGTGAAGAAGGCGACAGCAGTGAGACTACCGGATCACTCTGCTTTGGTCACTCCGCCGGTCACTCACCGGAAAGAAGACCCCAAAGATGATGCACCCCAATTCTTGTTTGTAAAATGTATTGTAACAATTAGAGCTGGCCAAGTGAGTTAAGTCGGCCTACGCCATAACATGCAAGAAGACAATTTGAAGACCGGAAGGAAGACTTTCTTTGTGAAACAGTTGAATATGGCAAAGAAGAGTAGACGAACTCTATGAAGAAGCGGTGAGATGCACGGTGAGTGGAGCATCACCAAGTCAACTCAAGAAAAGCCAAGTCTCAAGTTGAAGTGACGGAAGAGTCATCCAATGATTGGAAGGCGACTCAAGTCACTGGGGGAAAGCAAGGAAATGCGGTCAAGTCGAGATAATCAGAAAAGAACCGTTGGGCCAAATCAAGAGATTTACTTAAACAAGTAATATCTCCATACCACCTTTCTTGGAGTGCTCGGTCCCGAGGAAGCGTGCAAAAGGAATGAACCAATGGGAAGCACTACACCGTGTCGAACTCCGAAAGGTGAAAGAACAATTCATACGAGGAAATGGCAATTCCAAGGATCGCAACAAGACAAGCCAACGACTCGCAAGTGACTTTCAAAAATAAGCCTATCTCTTCAACGGGCAAATTTTTGAAAGTTCACTATAAAAGGTCAAGAGTTTGTTTGAGAAGAAGAATGACACACACGTGAGATAAACAAGCATATTAGAAAAAGCTCGAAACATTCTCAATCCTCAAGCCTACATTACGAAGTACATCAATCCAACACTCACCGTGAAGGAAAGAGAACTTCAATCGCTTGAAGAGGAAACTTTTGAAGAAAAGGGGTCTACATTCCGGGAAGGATTGTAGAAAGGTTCAAGGTTGAACCAAGTCTTAAGCTTTTGGAGGGCTTCGTGATCAAATCCAAAGAGCTTGAGCAAGTGAGTCAGAGTAACAAAGCGCAAACGCCTGTGAAGAAGGTGAGTCGTCGATTTGAAAGGAGTGATCAAGGCGTCTCCGATCGAGTCCCTAAGGATCAAGTCGGTTGTTGTGATCAAGACTTGTATCCGGGACTTACCACTTTGTAAACCGATCATTACTTAGTGGATTCCTCCAGGAGTTGGAGAAGAGAGGAGTAGAAGAATTACCCCATCTTCGAACCTCTATAAAAACTTCATTGTGTCATTTACATTTCAAAGATTTAAATTCCTGCACTTTTAATCGCTTATATCTGGCGATAAATTTGCTATCCATTTGATAATTTATAAGTACTAAATCAAGCTCTAAAATCTTGCTTAATCAAACTTAAGGGTGTTAAGTCTTCCAAAAAAAAAACCACAAATTGAGTCAAATTATAGCCAACAACTGAAAGTTACTCCATCAACAAATTTCACCAGTCTGTTCGAGAGATTAACTCTCTTGAGTGACTAATTCGACTGTCTATCAAGGACACAAATGTGTAGAATCAACTATGTAGATTTAAAAGGACTAAATGGAAAATTTGGTAAGGTTTATTCAACCCCCTTCTAAACCTTACACTTACACCCCTTGGGACCTACAGAATTCACGGATTCTTCATCGGGTATGGAGTTTTCTTACTTTTTATTTAAATATAGTGATACAACTGCTAGAAAAGAATTAGCTAAATTGCATATAGAGATTTTAATATTGAACATACGCTATTAATATTTCTCATAAAATTCATACTATTTTACAAGAATATGGTTTAGTTACAATTTTATTTTTCAATTTTTTTTATAATGCTAGTGCTAATACGACTAGTTTACAATCACTTACTAATATTTGTGAACCTTCTATTGGTGGTAAAAATTTTCATGATATGTATATGTCATATTATAAATTTATGAGTTCAAGATGGTTTAGCTACTTTAAAACATGAAATTTTTCCTATTAGAAATGTGATTTTATATTTATCAAGATATTCATCCTTGTTGAAAAAATGAGCTAGATATTGTAAAAATCATGGTTTGTACCCAAGAAAATTCTCGCCCAATGTGCCAACTCGTTGGAATTCTACATATAAAATGATAAATGATAGTTACCAATATAGAGAAACTTTATGTTATTAAAGATGCCACTGAAGAATTATCCGGTGTTTAATATGCTACATCAAATTTTAGTTGTAGATCGTTGTGTTAAAATTGCACTACTTTTTAGCTAGATCTCTCATGTCTTGTGAACATTTTGGGCAAACTATTGCTCAAATGAGATTAAAATGGTTAAAATATCACTTATATTCCTAATGTATTTTTAGTTGCAAAAATATTAGATCCTAGAGTAAGATTAGATGGTTTAGAATAATTGTTAGGAATTTATTATGATGTTTTGTTTCCTATTAAAGAACATGACTCTCATTCCAAGCGTAGTAGTAGCTAATGCTAAACAATGTTTATATGAAATTTTTAGAGAATATTCAATAAAATATGGCGATAGTTTTAGAAGCACATCTAGTTCTACTACTTATACACCTGATGTTGAAAATACTAGTGATATTGGTAGTTTTAATGAGGTGGCGATATTTGCAGCATTGGAGCAGTTTCATGACACGAGGATACCAAAACGTTCGAGACCAGGCATAACCCCTTATCTTGAACTTGATACATATTTAACATTTCCTTTTGATTATACTGAATTTATAGTATGGAAGTCAAAGTTCGATCTGTTAAAGTGGTGGTCAAAGGGGTCTTCCTCTTGTGCTATAGGAACATTAATTGCGACGGAAATATTAGTTGTTCATGCCTCAACCGTTTTCGTAGAGCAAGCATTCAGTGAGGGAGATTATATTCTGGATGCTAGACGATCTAGATTAACAATAGAAAATCTAGAGGCTCAAACACTGCTCCACGATTGGACAAAAGCCAAGGTACGTGATCAAGTCACCAATTTTGATGATTAATCCGAAGAAAGCTACACTATTGATCCAGATCAAGCAATGAGTTACAAAATGATTGAAGAATCACGTTCCCACCTTCCCTAACGTAAGTAGAAGGTAAGTGAACTACGTAGGGTTTTGATTCCTCTATGAGAATATGTAGGCAAATTTATTTTAATATTCAAAGTTAAATTTAAATTTTTTAACTTAGAATATTAAAATAAAACTCAAACCCATTTTTTTCTTTTTTTCTTCTTTGTGGTGTGTACTTTGTAATTTAAATTTTATACGAAATTGTAATTACTTGTAATTTTATTTTTAAATTATACTTTGAAATTGTAATATCTTAGAATTTTTCATTTGTAGCTTGTAACTTAAATTGTTTTTAATAAAGTTATAAATTGTAAATTGTAATTTTACTTTTAAAGCAATAAAGTCAATTTTTTCTTACTCAATTTCGTTTCCTTTATCAATTGTGTTAATTTATTCAATATTATAAATTCAAAAAAAAAAACGAACAACACCGAACCGAATGGAGGCCACCGGTTCATAAACCGGTTTGGAACCGAAACTTTTATAAGACAATTAGGTTCTAACCGAACCTGGTTCCAAACCGTAACCGGCGATTCGAACCGTTGAACGTGTCTATGAGCTAGGGAATAAAGTCATGATTTGTTCATTCTACTTTTTGGGTTCTTATTATTATTATTCCTTATTTGAGTTATAAGTTCCAAATTACAAGAGTATACAATTTTAACGTTGGAGGTTAATGTGTTGACAATCTGACACCTAAAGTATTAGGGACAAATAATTAATTAATACAAATACTTGCTAGTACTAAGGGAGTATTTGCAAATTCTTAAAAAAAATTTTATTCTTAGCTTCTATAATATTGTGATTAACAACTATGATTTCTCAAGCGGAATCTGAATATGAATCCCTTTAATGGAGCATTACAATTTGTGATCGGCTTATGATTATTACCTTTTCATTTCTTTTTATATATTTCTATTTATTTAAGAAAAATGGAGCATTGGTGTCAAAAAAAAAAAAAGAAAAATGGAGCATTACAATTTACAAATGCAGAAATGACTTTTTTCTTAATAGGTCTGGGTTAGTACTGTGGCCCATTTTCTCAATAGGCCCATCTAAATGTGTCATTGGCCCAATTTAACATGTCAAGTGTCCATGATCTGATTTATGGACTTTTTGGATCAGAACTTTCGACAAGCATTTCCTCGATTGTCTGTTGTTGTTTACTTTAGAAACTCAAAGTTCGAACTTCTTAACCAAAGGAGAAAGGAAAAGAAGAACATTTTATTTATTTCTTATGTTATAATTCTATCACTGGATTTCCTCATGATGTGTGAGGTTTTTTTTTTTTGGAGGATATGTGTAAGATTTGAGCTGTGTATAAGTTGTTAATATTATGTTGTTGGCTATGAAGCAATGAATAGAATACGGGACACAAATATGATACGGTACGGAAATACGATATATTTTGAAATTTTAAGAATATGAATATGGTATATATACATATAAAATTATATATTTATATTATTGAAAATACATATGTACTAAGTATAATTAATAAAACAATGTTCCAAGTATAAAAAACCAAACTTTCATAAAATCTTTCAATCAAAAATGTGATAACTCACATATAAACACAAAAAAATACTGAAAATGAGCAATAGATAAATTCTATCTATTTTCATTTGTAGATATATCTATGGAGTATTCATGAAGTATCAGATAAAGTATCGGATCCGATATGTATCGGTGCACGTACGACATCCTCGAGAAGTGTGTCGTCTTCTTAGGTTGTTGGCGATTTAAGAAGGTGAATTAGATGTACCTCATCTTGGTTCTAGGGAGCAATGTGGGGTACTTTGTTGGAAGGGAACCTGACCTAGGGTTGTAGGGAATGAGGTGAGATACTTTGTCCAATGAGAACCTGAAACATAACACACGTTAGAGTAGGAACCAAGCTAAGCCCTTCCGATGCTTAAGCCAGATCAGGTAATTGACGTACTTAGAAGTTAAAGAACGAGGTAATTTAGAATAGTGACAAGTTACCTTTTACATTCACTTTTGTCCGTATTTATAATCATCATTTCTCGTGAAATATGAATCGTCGAACACGTGTCGAGATCCGGGCAATCGTGGCGCTCCATTCAAAGTGGCGTAGCCAGGAAATAAATGGGGTGGGTCGATACACGAAATCGGGGTGTCTTGAGATAAAAAAATGCAAAAAAACCATGTAAATATTTAATAAAAAAAAATTAAAAAAATTTACCTATAAATTTTTTTTTAAAAAAATGGGGGGGCGGGCCTGTGTTGGCTCCACGCTCGCCAGGGCTCCATTGACGATGGAGTGTCTCCGCGAACCGACCTGGGACCTTCGGGTATAAAAAGGCGGTGATTCCGGGGCATATTGGTAATTTCATGCGAAACGAGATCAAGACGGTAATTTTAACCTAGACAAATGCAGTACTTTCCTTATCCATAAGCTAGAGTATATATATAATGTCAATTGTAAATACAAATATACGTTTTATATTTATTGCGTTTATGTAGAATGAAATATCTGAATAAATCTCTAAACAGTACTTAGTACTTACACATAAAAGCAAATATATATGATTACATATCAAATAATATTGATTTCAAAAAAAAAAATCAAATAATATTAATTAAATTTAATAACGTGTAGAACATAATACAAGATAAAACACCCGTTTAAGAAAGTTCCAAAAATCTAAATTGACCATTAGCCGGAATCGTTTTCCTCTGTGCTTCTCTCCGATCGAATTCATCTCCGATTTCGCGCTGTCAACAATCGCCATGAACTGCGAGGTTTGTCAACTCAAAGAACTCGTGAGTTTCCTTTCTCCCCAAGATATGAGCTTGTATCTAAATGTTATATACACTTACGGTAAATTAGAAGTGGAAATTTCTGATTTTACGTACTAAATCAGGATGTTGAGCACTTTGAGATACGTGAAGTTCTCCGATGTAAGTTTACTTCTACTTCCTCGTTTTTTATTGTTTCGTATTTTTATATCCCCTTTTATGAGTGATGGTTTCTCCATTTTGCTGGTAACTTAGTCGTGTAATTGAAGTGAGCTTATGCTGTTGATTATTGGCTCCGATGACTTTTCTTCTCTGTAATCAGATATTTAGGTCTTAATTATGAGACTGAGGGGATTCACTTTGTGAAAAGTTCAAATTTACTGAAATTCAGTTGCTAGAATGGTGCCCGGTGCTTAGGGATTGCTAATTGGGGAAAGGTTTATTTACAGGCATTCTACACACTATTTTGTTCCATAGAGCTTTAGGGCTAGTGCGCCCCAAAGATATCGATTTGGAGCTTTTCGAGATTACCTATGTAAGTGATTTCCAGTTTCTTAAAGTGCTTGCAGATAATATTTCCCCTGCGATCTGCTTGATATATTAAAGCTCCTTCATGAGTAAATTGCTTTGTGTAAGTTTTTTGTTTTGCTTTTTTGATGTTTTCAGAAGTAGGATCTTATGTGTAATTATCTGTCCATTTCTCATTCTCAGTAAGGTCTTAATATGGTTTCTGAAGCAGCATTTGATGTGTTGTTTAGTACTCTACTACAGTCTACATTGAGTTAATCACTAAGAAGTTCAAAGTTCCTTTTTTGATAATTTAATCTCCAGATCTTGAGTGTGAAACTAATATTTTGTGTTGTGTTAAAATCGGGGGACTTGGTACGGTCCCACACATGAAGCATACCCAATTAAGGGGGAGAGCCCAAAGCCCACCAAGTGAGATTTCATCCTAAAACCCATTGGTGATAGGAGGAGTAGCTCACTTGGTTTATAAACAAGGCTCTCTTACCCTAATTAATCAATGTGGGGCAACTCACAAATGACATATTTCAACATGCTGACCCAAATTTATGTCAGAAATGTATATGTCTTCAGGCCAAACATCCCAACTATCATTATCAATAGAAGTGCATTTCTGCCTGTTTGGATAGAATGCAATTCAGGGTTTTCTTCACAGTGAAAAGAAAAATGCCTTTCCTCAATGATTGATATCTCATCTGCTTAAGATGCTCTTTTAATTTGGTCTTGTACCAGTACTCAACTTCTTTTACTATCTATTTATGCAGGTACAATGTGGTGACGTGGAACTTGAGAGGAAAATAGATGAGAAGATTGACCAATTTATAGATAGAGTGGAGAAGCACCTAACAAGAAAAACCAGGTCATCATTGCTAGAATGTGTAACATTTCACTTGTTTAATTCTTGGACTGATTTTAATTTAAAAGATCTTGTCCCTCCTTCTGGGAAATCTTTTTAGTATGTTTAGCCATGTTAAACTTGAAGAAGGTGATGTACTTAGGGGTTTGATGGGTAATTATTGTGTTAACAATAGCAAGAAATGTCCACTTTTCTCTTTTAACATTCTATAAATAGATGGGTATGCTTCACTGGATTCTGTGTTATTATATATTTTTTTCCTGATATTGCATTCTTTGTTCAGATTTCGTAATGGGTGTGTATTGATGCAGATATGTTTATCCTTCTATGAGGTTAAAAACAAACAGGCGACATGGTTCACTAATAAAGTTGAACGTCTTCACTGGGAACAATGGTACATAAATTTGAACGTGGCACAACACCCAAAAGGACATTTGGGGAAGTCTCATTCTTCCAAAGTAGTAGTTGATCCTGGAGGTATTATCTGTTCTAATCATTGGTTGAGATTCACAATTTAGCATACATACTGTTCTGATTTCATTCTTTCTGCATGCCTATAGATATTGCCACTGAGGCAAGGAGTGCTCGGCGTGGAGCACTCGAATCTTCGCTTCGTGATGTTTTGTTTCAGATAATTAGATTTGTGAATGAAAAGAAGGACCACGTTCCTCCAATTCCAAACCTTGAAGGTGTCTCATTTCCCTATGAAATTACTATATCAAGGTATTTTCTGCTACTGTGATTTGCATGATGTAGTGATGCAAATACTTATGGAATCTTTGTATACTATTGCATACTGTCATTCTACTGTTTTTTTTTTCAAAAAATAAATTGCTATATGATGATTACTAAAAGAATGGACTCATGCTATATCCAGAGGCAAGATTAGAGTCGTAATGATTATGATATTTTGGGGAAGAGGAGTGTTACAGAAGTTAAATAGTGTAGTAATGTTATGATTTTATTTTGAGAGAATGAAAATGAAAAATAAAAATGAAATCAGACATAGCCTTGCTGTATGCACCCACTCTTTTCCAAGGTGATCTTGTATTATTCCACCTTGTAACCTTATTGCTTTAATTGATAAACAGCATCTTTATTATAACTAGATGTAATGGTACCCTTGACATGTGTGCTTTAACTTTAAGGTATAAAACTAAAATAACTTATTCATTACTGTGCATGACAGGATAATTTTTAGTTATTTGGATGTATTTATTTGGATTTATTGTATGTAAATAGAGGAGAGAGGAGAAAAATAACCTTGACTATATCTTCTAAGTGGGGCCAACTATGTCATTATTAAATAAACTCCATCTTAGTTACTCTAAGTGCTCATTGCTTAATAAACTTATTCTCATTATCTTGAGATAGAACAGTCTCTCATTTATGAGGCAATGTTCCTTTTCACATAATCTTATTTGCTCAAGTATGATCTACTTTTAAGGTACCCTTAGTCAAAAATAAAACCGATGCAAATGACAATCTACCATAGCTTAATACAAAACCTTGTGCACTTTGTGTGTATTCATCTTTTATTGAAATATCTCTAAACCTATTCTTTGGTGTCGCTTAACTGTATCATTGGCTACAAAGATTGGTCTAAGATTTTTAGTGAGACTATAAATTCCTTGTCTAAAATTTGACAGGTTGCGTATTCATATGAGAAAATGCTCCTGTTAAAATTTTATGTGCTAGTGATTGCTGTCAATTAAGTGTAAGAAAAGTGCTTCTTTATGATGTTGAGCATTTTGCCTATCGAACTAGAATCCTGCTTTACTGGTATATGAAGAAACGTATTTTTTGTTGACTGTATACTGATAAATGAAGGTATGTGGTAGTAGTTATCTTTTTCTGTGCTTCCTAATGTCATGGAAAAAGCAGTTTATGTTGGCCGAATTCCAGTTGATTGATACCCCGATTTTGTGCGTACAACGAATGCTCACCGCCTCTTTCTATGTTATTGCTATTGTGTCTTCCTTAGAAGTACTCAAGCCAAGTATAAGGCTGCTAAGTTATGTATTGCCTTGTTTTAGTTCATCAGATTCTGCATTTGGGATGGACATGTTCAAGAGGATGCTCCAAACTGGGCATCCGACAATGCTTAGCTGACCTTCAAAGCCCTCAAGCTGCCTACTCCACTTTCAGCTCTCTGTCGACGAGTTCAAATAGTTATCTACCTGTTAATATTACAGGCAGAATTCGGTAAATGAGAGCTTTACATTACAGCCAAAAGTGAAACATGGTACTCTGGAAAGAACATTGGCTATGTACATATAACTTAACTATCTTGGAATATATTGCTTTATCTTTTATCTAAATAATTCTTTTCTGTTTCGACCTTTCGTGGAATTTTTACGTGATTGGAAAAATGACCCAAGTTCTTGCTGTGCCGTGTTAATGTTTCTCTTTATTCACTGGATTTCTTAAACCCAAAGTATGCAAAACTGAGAAGATAGAATGGTGCTGCTTCTTTTCTTGCCTTCTTCCTACTATTGGTGTAAAGTGTATTTAAAATTGCCTAGACAAACCGATACATTCTTTGAGCATTTTTAATGACCTGGCAAATATATATTGCAAACCAGCTTAATTTCATTCTTTAAAGAAATTATAATTTTATCGCGTCTCAATAAGTAGTTAGGTGTAGTAATTATCAGAACATACAGTGTTATTTGTAGGCTTTTGGAAAATGAAAAGTCTTTCTTGTCCGCCACGTTTCTTTTGCGATTAAGTCTTGTCTAACTATGTCCAGACTCCGTCGCTTTTTAGCAAATTGATCATGTCTTAAAGATTTGGGCGATCCATCTGTAGGTCACACTCATGGGTTTTCACCCCGGTGGAAGGTCACTATTTTCAAGATATATGAATCTTGTTCCCTCTTAAAAGGTCCCACATGATAACAACTATTTACAGGTTTAATCAAACCGATAATTAAAGAGTAAAGACAATAAACTCAGTGGAGCCTGAAACCAATGACTGTATGTGAACCAGGAAGGTAGGGCCCCAATTCCCCCTCAGTTCCAATAATTGAATCATAATGCAATGTACATCTTACACAATAGAAATCCACGATTCCCATGTAATTTGATTTGATTGTCTTTCACACGTAGAAACGGTGAAGAAGGGAAGGGGAAAAAGAAAAGAAACAAATGCTATAATTCTCACACGCTAATAATAAACCTTTTACCCCCTTCAATTCGAAACAATTGTACTAAAGTCTATGTTGTAATGACATTTTTTGTCTAAAAGAAAAGGTTTAAAAAATAAAAGTCTAATCATTTTTTTTTTTACTTTTTCAAAAGATGTATACATCACGAACTCGACGTCGAAGAAAGTTCTTTATATAGGCAAGAAAATTTCATTCCCATGATGGACCATTTTTTCGTGGGCACCAATGAGCTACAAGCCTACATTTCACTTATGAGCAATAATTATTAATTATAGAGAAAGGTATAGTTTTTACTCATTCTACCTAAACCAATGATATTTGTCCATGCCTTTTGTTGTTCAACTCAGAGCATTCAATGTGATGGTGATAAATCGTGTAATCGTGTCGATACGATAACAACACGATACAATAAAGTCAAACACGAACAAGACACAAAACGATAAGGATATGTTCATATACGAACACGAAGTTTTTCATGTTGACACGATAAGTCAAAGACAAAAAAAAAATTTGATTTACACGTTAATACACGAAAGCAAATTACATGATATGATATTATACGACAATACACGATACAAACATACAGAATATTAGGTTATCGTGTCACTAATAGGTAAACGTGTCATTATCGTGTCACTAACACATTAACATATTGTTAGCAGGTTAACATTCTATCTGTTATTTTTATTCGTATTTATCGTGTTTACACGAACACGATACAAAATTCCAGTGTCCTTATCGTGTCGACACGATAAGGACACGAAAATAATAAAACTAAACACTAAACTGTTATTTTCGTATTATTTTCATGTTAATAATTGCCACCTCTAATTCAATGTTTCGTTTAGCTCCATTCTTTCTTTTTCCTTTTTTTCCTCCTCATTTCTATATCTAAATTAATTCTGCACGTACCATAGAGCATATCATGGATTTAGAAAACGAAATAGAAGATGAAATAAGAAAAATATCAATAATTATTCCTTAATCTGCTACGTGGTTGAATTTTTTTAATCGGATCCAATAATTGTACCTGCAATTTATGCCTCATAATTCTCGTCACTTGTTGGCCAATAGTAGTAGCACGTGCTATTTTACCTCTATATACTTTGTGAAGAGACGGCATTTTTATACCGATTGATGGTAAAAGTTACATGTGAAGCCGGCAGCCGGCTGGCGGCTACGTGTGAACGACAAAAACAAAAATCTGAGTCCCAATACTTTGATTTAATCAAGAAAGTAAGTAGGGCAATTCCAAAACCTTCAATTAGTCAAAAATATGTTGGTGATGCTGTTAAAATATATGTAGATCACTCCTAAAAACTCAATGTAACATTGTATTTTCAAGTTGAGACTCTGACTTGCAACATGAACAGAGAGTGAGAATAACCCTAAACTTATATAAGGGAAGCCCTATGATACTTAAGTTAACATATTTTGAAAATAATTTAAAATGACTAGAGCAAAGAATAATTAGCAATAAATTGCGCACCTAGGCTTCGTTTGGTTCAACAAAAGAGGATTGGGTTTGATTATTTTCCACCAACTTTATTGGTCTTTTTCCATGGATTTATTAAGATCCAATAATGTGTTTGTTTGAGTAATTGAGTTGTTGGATTGTAAAGGTTGTCTATTAAATTGTTTGGTTCAAAAGAGATAGTAATAGCTCAATAAGTATTGAATTACCTTATCGCCTTAAATTATAATTAATATTCCTATATCACCCTACACAAATATTACAAGGACAATCAAATTGGGGTATGTAGGTAATTTGTAATACTGGATATTGAGATGTATTCCTCATCCCACCCAGGAGGTGTGATACCTATGACCTCAATGAGAAGGATAAAGAACCGGGCCATGCTAATTTCTGGGCCATGGATGTGTGAACCAAACAATATAATAGGAGTGAAATATTAGAAAAGTGATTGATATCCCTTATATTATGTCCAACCAAATGAAGCCCTATTAAATGACAATGGAGCCCCAGGGCATAGCCAAGTGGTAAGCTAAGGCTGATGTGATGTGTGCATTCTCCCAGCGACGCAGTTCGAATGTGGATAAGATTTTCACCAAATATTGTGGGGTTTGTTTTAGGCGAATCATGTTGGCTCTCCCTTAGAAACCTGCCACTTGGACACATCCTCGATTTACATCCTGCTGGGTCAAGGAGCCTCTACACTAGTAGGTACAGGATTAATCACCTGTAAACCCGGATATCTAGATTATAAAAAAAAAAAAAATTAAATGACAATGTATAGAGTATTTATACTTGGGATTTTAGGTAGCATGAGCTTATTTAATTGATTGGACCTGGTGGACCACTAGAATTAAGCAGTTAAAATAATTAATGGATAATGAGAACTAAAAATAGTTGGTATGTAACATTTACTCCATTTAAATTGGTGTTCATATTGTAGGGCAAGATTAACACGTTTTCCTCCATGGCCTCACATAAAGTTTAAATACAAATATGTACACATCGTTGAAATAAATGCAATGCAACAGACATAGTAAAAATTTGCAATAACAAATCATTTTCAATAACTAGTACTATAAATAACATAACATAACACCATTATTCTTACAAGATTTATAAATCCACAATAAAATATCCGAGAAATAAAAAAATGATTGAGGGGAGTGAAAAGAAGCATTTCGTGCTGGTACACGGGTTTTCCCATGGAGCCTGGTGCTGGTACAAGCTCGTAAGCATGATGAAGATGAACGGACACAGAGTGACCGCATTGGACCTGGGTGGATGTGGGGTCCACCCAAAGCAGCTACAGGAGATTACTTCCTTCTCCGACTACGTTCAGCCGTTGATGGATTTCTTGGCTGATCTGCAGCCTGATGATGATGAGAAGGTGGTTTTGGTGGGCCATAGTTATGGTGGCATTCCAATTTCACTGGCCATGGAGAAATTCCCTGGAAAAATATCGTTTGCGGTTTTTGTCACTTCTTATATGCCTAATTTTACAGATCCGCCTGGAACTCTTATTCAAGAGGTTTGAACTTTAATTTCAGTTCCCCTGTTGGGTTTTTTTAAAAAATCTTCTCTAATTTTGGTCCCTAAACAGAAAAGGAAAAAGGAATAAGGGATAATTACAAAACACCCCCACAGTTTGGGCTAATTAAAAAAAAAATTCAGAGATGTTTTAAAATTATAAAAAGCTCATCTGATTATGTCTTAAATTTGAGGGGATAACTATAATATTTCTAAAAATATCATGGAGCTTTTTGAATTTTTATTTATTATGAAGTGGGAAGATGTAAGCAACATCAAATTTTAAGGGTTTTTTGCAATTTACAAAAATTCTGGGTTTTTTGTAATTAGCCTGAAAGTCAGGGGTTTTATGTAACTATCCCAAGGAATAATTATAAAAAAAACCCTTTACCGAAAAACTAAAAGGTTTCGGAAAATTTCAAAAAAACCGCTTGAGTTATGATTTTGTTTGAAATTTTGAGAAACAAACCGTAATATTTCTATAAAGGTGAGATGGTGTTGTTTTCTTACTAACAAGAAAATGTAAGAAATAATCAAATCTTAGGATTTTTGTAATTTTTGAAAACGTCTGAGTTTTTTTTGTAATTAGCTCAATTTTAACGAATTTCAACTCAAAGTCCTGGATGTTGTATGATCAATTGGTTAAGTGTTGTAACAGCTAGTTCAGTAACTGTAATCTTGTACTGAAATTGACTTGCTCTGGATGAATTTGTTTGAAAACAGTTCTTGAAGAGGAGCGCCACAAAATCTTTCATGGACTGCGAATTTACATTTGATCAAGAATCTGGAACTATGCCAATTTCAGCTAAGATAGGTCCAGATTACATGGCAAGCCAACTTTATCAACACTGTTCATCAGAGGTCATTGCCTTTATCCTGGATGGATAACTACAATTACTATATTTACAGAAAAAACTCAATTATGTCTCAATATTACAATTACTCACTTGACATGTGTTTCAGTATAACAAATTGCACCTATTGAGGATGTAAACTATAAAACAAACACAAATTTCCAGGAGGTATTTCTAATTTTAAAGATAACTGGATTTTATTTGTAATTAGGTTAAACATTAGCGGTAGTTTTTGTAATTATCCCAATCCTGAAAATCATTCTTGACTTGTTCAGGGATAATTATAAAATTACCCCTGAGGTTTGGGTTAATTACAAGAAACCCACATGTTTTTTGAAACTTACAAAAAAAATCTTTTTAGGTTTGATTTTGTATTATACTTTACCCCTTCATAAACAAAAACATTTCAAACACCCCGCTTACATTGTAAAAATATTGTAATGACCCCCTTACATTTAATACAGAATCAAACTTCAAGTGTTTTTTTTTTGTAATTTTCAAATCTCTGTTTTTTTGTAATTAAGCAAACCTCAGTTGTAGTTTTTGTAGTTATCCCACTAGTTTATTATGATTAGCCCTGCTCAACAGCAATAGGCCATGTTTGCACACTCTAAACAAAAAGTGATTCTCATCTTGAAAAGAAAAGTTATTTTTCCGACTAGAAGCTGACAATCACTTATTTTTAAAGTTCGCAAACACTCCCATAATATCTTGCAGTTTAAACTGATTACACATTAATTCGGCCATGTAATTTGTTTCCCTTCCATGACGATTTAATCATAAGCCATTGTTTTTAATTTCCAGGA
The DNA here is from genome assembly GCA_016081115.2 of Rehmannia glutinosa. Classification (NCBI taxonomy): domain Eukaryota; kingdom Viridiplantae; phylum Streptophyta; class Magnoliopsida; order Lamiales; family Orobanchaceae; genus Rehmannia; species Rehmannia glutinosa. The sequence continues at coordinate 91,420 of JABTTQ020001690.1, read as the reverse complement.
TTTGGAATTAGGGAAGATGTTGATTAGACCTAATAAGTTTTTCCTGGAGGAGATGAGCCAGAAATCTTTGCTGTCACAAGAGAGATATGGTGCAATCAAACGTTGCTACGTAATATGCGAGGGTGATGAAGTGATGGAGGAAGAATTCCAGAGGTTTAACATTGAGAAAAGCCCTCCAGAAGAAGTGATTTCCATAGCAGGGGCTGGTCATATGGTCATGCTAAATAAAACACAGGAGCTCTGTTCTTGTTTGCTGGAATTAGCTAAGAAATATTAGTGGTATAAACTTTAGCGATAATTACAAAAGACCCCCTGAGATTTGGGCTAATTACAGAAGAAACTCGGAGTTGTTTCGAAATTACATAAAGTTTCCTCAGGTTTAGTTCTCTCTAAAATTTTAATTTTAGAGGGTAACTGTAATATTTCTAAAAATAAGGGTTTTTTTTTGCAATTTTCAAAAGCTTCTCATTTTTTTTGTTGGTAATTAGCCCTTTTAAATGCTTCCATGCCTAGCTAGGCTTTGAGGATTATATTCTCACCCCTACTATATAATACTATTTGGTTTGATTTGAACTTCTAGTGAGGCTAGAGGCGTTAATTTGTGACACGATACCTCTAACATGAATCTAACACGAATTTAGCAGCTATAGATGTAATCCTTCACGGGTTCAAATCAAATTCCGGTCGAACAAAACACAGGAAAAAATAGGTCAGGTCGATTCGCATATCAACACGATTAACCTATTTAACTCATTAATTTAATTGTGTAATGGACATGTTATTTTCATATATTTTGATGTATTAGTTGGTTATATAATGTTGGACAAATTATTGAATGTATTTTCTAGTAATTTAATGTGCTTTGTTTGTAATTTTAGCCTTTTCTCTTTCTTTTTTTGATATTTTTCATGTCAAACTTTAAATTATATAGGTGTTTCGTCTTTGTGTCGGGTTATCTCGTGTCACTAACAGTCGTGTTTATATCATGTATCTTGACACAAATAATTAAATGTGTCGTGTTTGAGTTTGTCGACGTGTAATACGCATGTCATAATATGATCCACAAACATGAAACACGACCGATTGATACCCCTAAATGAGTCTCTACAAATAATAAAAATTCATTCCCAAAGGAATCTGTTGTCGCATTATAGAATCCATTCAAGCGTGACGAAGCCAGAATTTGGTGTAGGGGCCCATGTTTTGGAATCGGAAACGTGAGGCTAATTAGTTCCTAGGTTCCTACAAAATGAAGAACCGTAACCGCGGTCAAACCGTGGCCATCCCTAGCCCAACTAACATTAATATAAAAATAAAATATAATACATCAACTCTAAAAATAAAAGTATAAATAAGTATCAAGTTTGATAAAATTAATGTATTAATTTAATTACATTTTGACATTAAAAAATTGATAACAAAAATTCAATTACATCAATATATCATAACATTTCTCTTCTATTTTTCATATTTTGAAACAATTTGCATAATAGCTTCATTTCTAATATTTCAAATACATTTTTTTAATGTATGTTACAAAACAATCATTCAATAACCCATCAACAATGTTTAATTCTTTAAGCCTATGTTTGGATTGACCATTGAGTTTGTTTGGATAAAAACATTATATGATGAATTTCAAATCTTTGGAAGCTATTTTTTTGGAGTCGATTTGGAAGATTTTAAATTTATCTTGGATGGAATAATTTTAAATCCTTCCTCCATATCCTCTCATCCAAATGTAATCTTATAAAAAATTAATAATGAACCCTAAATCATTCCAAACGAGACAAATGGAGAAACAAGAGAATAATGTCAAAATTCGGGTTCAACTTTATGGTGGATCAAAAGAAAATATATAAAATATTGAGAAAGGAGGAGAAATAATAGACCCAAATTTTTTTTTAAGATTCACAAATGGGAAAAGGAAGAAAATACCTGAACATTCCTGTTTTATGTATTTTTAAAAGTAATAAACTGAAATTACTAAAATACCCCTATATTTTTTTCAAAATTCCGGGGACCTAGTGCCCTCCTTGGCCTAGTGTGGCCTCGTCTCTCGCATTCAAGGCTTTAAAGATCCATGCCTTAAGGCTCGATTGATTGCAAAAGGCTTCACACAACTCTTGGTTTTTCGGTGGAAGATGAGACATCTAGATGTTAAAAAATGCGTTCTTACACGGCAACGTACCTTAAGAAAACTTTTTACATGTGCATTTTTTGATTTTACTAAGAAAGACCAAGTTTGCTCACTTGGAAAGATAGTCTATGACTATGGATATGATTTGGATGAAAAAATAAATTACAACCTTGTGATTCAGAGCCTATAGATGCAATGGTTTTCATAGCAAATTAGGTGCTATCCAATACCTCATTTTCACAAGGTTTTATATCATTTATGTCATTAATGTTTCCTAATTTCTAAGCTGTCCTTCACTGGTTCATTTAAGGCCACGCAACGTATTTTAAGATACTTAAATGATACTTAAAATTTGGATTTGGCTACATCATATCACCTAAGTCTTAGTATTACTTTATGCCTTTAATGATGTCTATTAGTTAGTTATCCTACTACTCAAATAAGTATTGTAGGATTTTGCGTATTTCTTGGTGTTCGAAGAAACAATTTATTGTATTACATTCTAGTTCTTTTTTGAGGGAATATAAAATTCTAGTTTAGACTTTAAATATCAATTAATGACTTCCACAAGAAGAGAAATAACACGGCTAGATGTGATTCTTTGAGACATGGGAGTTCATTAGCACACACACTAATATTTTTAAATATCGTATCGTCTTGTAATAAACCGATTAAGCCACTTGTAAGTAGTTTATCCGGTTTAATCAAAATTAAATATTTTTTTTATTATATTATATTAAATTGTAAGATTATATTTTAAAAATAAAAATATACTATAAGCAAATTAAAAAAATCTAATATAGCCTAAATTTGAAATAATCACATAAATATAATAAATTGTCAAATTTAAATTCTAAAAGAAATCAAAAATTAATCAAAAATCGTTTGAAGGCGATTTTGGATGCTTTTCAGACGGTTCGACCTCGATTCTAGGTTCAACCGATTGAACTAGCCAAGACGGTTAGTTGTCTTGTGACAATGTGTGCACTCATCCGATATTTTATGCACGATCGAAACACATATAGCGTAGCTTTAATTTTGTAAGGAAAAACATTGCGATTGGACAATGTTGTCACATGATATGTATATATTTTAATTTTGTTTTTTTATAAACAATTAAGAAATATACTCTTATATTGTTATAAAATAATTCATTAATTTTTGGAAAATGATTACGATTTCGGGCACAAGATTACTTTCTTTAAAAATTATGATACTTCCGAGACACCCTCTTTGAGGAGTTCGAGAGAAGTCGTAATAATTGATCTTCTTGAAAATCAACCAAATGAAGCCCGGTGACTTCTAATGAGCCGACAACCAATGGAAATTCTGTTTTAACATAACCGAGATTGATCTCGGTGAAGTATTAAATCCTTCAAATCTTTGGTTAGTGAATTTTTTTATATATGTTCATTTCATATATGCGTATATTAATATTATTTTATATAGTTCTATTAATTGAAGCAATTTAAAATTTTTCAGAGTATTGGGATATAGGAGATGCGAGTTATAAATGCGAATTTTGTGGAGCATTATTTTGGTTAGAAGAAAGACTATCCTCCTATCCAAAATCAAAGCCTCGCTACTCTTTGTGTTGTGGCCACGGAAATATTCAACTTCCGCCAATCAAACCACCACCAAGAGTTCTTGAAGATCTATTGTTTGGAAATGGAAATAAAAGCAAACACTTTCAAGAGAATATACGATCTTATAACAATATGTTTTGTTTTACATCTATGGGAGGAAAAATTGACACAGATGTAAATAAAGGTCGAGGTCCTCCAGTTTTTCGAATGTACGGCCAAAATTACCACCTGATTGGAAGTTTGTTGCCTCCGGATGGATCGACCCCCAAATTCGCTCAACTATACATATACGATACGGAGAATGAAATAAGTCATAGGTTGAATTCAAAGTTTGTATTTTTATTATTATTTTGTGTTTCTTTATTATTATATATTGTTCAAATTGTTAAACGCAATTTTATTTAATTTTTATAAAAAATGTTTAATTTTGTAGGCAAGGTAGTGATACCAATAATTTGCACGGTTATATAGTGTCCGAATTGAAGAGAATATTGGATGAGAACAATGTGTTGGTAAAATCTTTTCGAATGGCAAAAGAAAAGATTCGAGAACATGGATATTCGGACGTAAAATTACGTTTAATTGGTAAGAGGAGTGCACGGATTCTAGGAGATATAATATGCCAACGAAAGCAAAAGGAAAGTCGCCGCTTTGATTGTTGGTGATTTTGATCGTGCTTTAGGCGATCGGATATTGTCATTGAAACAAGATCTCGACTTTTGCGGCGATAAATGAATTGAATGCCTCTTATTTGGCCTTACAATATCCATTATTATTACTTTGTATGGTGAGGATGGTTTTAGAGAAGATATACCATTTTCAATAAATAAGACTAATAGTACCGGTGCTAGAAGAACAATTAGTGTGCGTGAATACTTTGCGTATAGATTACACGCGAGAGACCATGAATCGACTACTATTTTGTCTTCTCGAGATTGTTTCAACAGTTTGTTGTCGATGCATACACAATGGTCGAGTCCGCCGATTGAAATATATCCGTTTGAATCGAGAAAAAGTTGCGTTGTGATATATATAAAGGATTGATGATCTTTGTTTTGCGTGGTGACATTGATCCGAGTACTCAGGGTAAACGCATCATATTACCTTCAAGTTTCACCGGAGGTGCTCGATATATGATACAGAATTATCAAGATGCAATGGCTATATGTCGTTGGGCGGGTTACCCGGATTTGTTTATAACATTTACTTGCAACCCCAAATGGCCAGAGATCATTCGTTTTCTCCAGAAAAAGAATCTAAATCCTGAAGATCGTCCGGATATTGTCTGCAGAGTCTTTAAAATGAAGTTAGATTCTTTGATTAAAGACCTTCGGCAAAATAAATTATTTGGGAAAGTAAATGCAGGTTAGTATTTGTTTTTTAAATATTTTTAATATATTTTGTATAATATAGTTAATATTCATTTACTTAGTTTATTGTCTCAAATTCTTATTATTATTTTTTATTATCATATTGCAGTTATCTATACGATAGAATTTCAAAAGCGTGGCTTGCCTCATGCACATATATTGTTGTTTCTGGCGAAGGAAGACAAATATCCAACTGCAGATGACATCGATCGAATCATATCAGCCGAATTACCTGACGAGATAACTGATCCATGCTATTATGCTGTAGTAAAGGATCATATGATTCATGGTCCATGTGGTGATGTCAGGAAAAACTCTCCCTGTATGGCCGATGGTCGTTGCACTAAACATTTTCCCAAAAATTTGTTGATGCGACTACTGATAAGTGTGAATTTTGCATGTGTTTCGATGTGTATTTCGAGCTATAATGATAAGTAAACATGCATATACTCGCGTTAAATGTTACATATTCACTCCTTGTGGAAAAGATATTACACTTTGCTTATTTTGTAGGAATTTCATGATATTTGAAGCTAATTGAATAAGAATACGAGGAAAGCAAAGTGGAAACACGGAGAATTGAGTGGATATACGAGAAGTGAAGCCTAAAAGAGCGAAAGTTGAGCGTTCACGGAAGAAACAGGGGCACACGGGTTGGGCGTGCCTCAAGACACCACCCGTGCACCCCCGTATAAGGTTGATTGAAGGCTGATGGCGCACGGGTAGCCCATGCATGGGCGCACCAACCGGAGTGGCGCACGGGTAGGCCGTGCTCGACGCACCACCCGTGCGCCCTACAGAGAGTTGGGGTATTCCAAGAGGTGGCGCACGGGTAACCCGTGCGTGGGCGCACCACCCGTGCGTCTGCATACTGAATCCCATAATCTATGCATTAAGCCCTAAACATGATGGGGAGTATAAAAAGGCTTTTTGGGGCGCACACAAGAGGAATCGAGACATATTTTGGGATCTACAACACAAGACAAGGGTCTATTCTTGGAAGAAGACATCAAGGAGACAATCGGGTTGCATCGGAGCTTAAGGAACGGAGATATATCGAGAGATTGTCGACTTTCCTAAGTTTTTCTTGCTTCTTTTTAGTTTCAATCTTTCATTTTAGTTGTAATGGCTTTGAACAATTTGTTTATGAGTTGTTTAGAAATCATGTGTAGCTAAACTCTTGAGATTTCGGGTTTTGGAAGTAGATTAATGAACTCTTGTTGGATGTTTTAATCTTAGTTGAAGTTATTATCTTAAAGCCTATTTGAGTATTTTGAGCTTATTCTTGTTTTATCACTTGATCAATGATTTAACTTGTTTGATATATTGATTCATAATTCGAGAGATGAGTTTCAATATTAGATCTTGAATACTCGACACAAATATTTGCATGAATCGAGAGGTTTGTAAATATTTGTGAGGATATTTGATCTTTTACACTTTTGGGAGTTGAATGCTTCATGTTGAGTAGAGATGCTAGCATAAGTATTTCAATCTACATTTTATATGCATCTCGAGAGAGAGGATAAAATAGTTTTGTGATCGTCTTATAGGAATATTGATAATAACCTTGGCTTTGATTTAATCGGACAACAAGAGGATTATTAATCGAAACCTTAACTCGAAATCCATTCCATTATCTTGATACTTCTATCATTTGTATTATCTCAATCTTGTGTTTTAGTGATTTAAATTGTCTTAATCTCAATACAACAATCATCAAATTTCGATCGTCTAAATAAAAATAAGACTATCTTGGTTCAATACTTAGCATATTAATTTATTAGTCTCCGTGGATACGACCTTGCTTACCCTATTCTATAAACTACACCGTACACTTGCGGTGAAGCTAAAAATAAAGCGAACAAGTTTTTGGCGCGTTGTGGACTAATACAATTATTGGTGCTAATATTGCGATAGATAGAATTATTCTTAATTTAGACATTTTTCTTTATTATTTATTTTGTTTTTTTTTTGTGTGACTTGAATTCCACATTATTTGACTTGTTTATTCTAGTTTGGTCCAGGTAGTGTATGAACACGCGCTCTAAGCGGGGGGACTTAATACCGCTTATACCGGAAGTTGAGGCTTTCGCGAGGAGGATCGATCTTGCCACTTTACGAGCCGAGAGACAACACAATCCGATAATGGGGATTTGAATGAGTTACCAATACCGCCAAACAATGGTGGAAACGAGTTACCGATACTGGTTCAACAAAGAAGCCATTCGTGATTACTTTCGACCACAAACGAATCGTAATTACGGTGGTATTGCCCATATTCCCATCAATGCCAACAACTTCGAGCTCAAACCGCACTAATCAATATGGTGCAACAAAATCGGTTTGGGGGTTTGCAAATGAAGATCCTAACTCTCACCTTGCGCATTTTATCCAAATATGCAATACGATCAAGATGAACGGAGTCTCGGATGACGCCATAAGAATGCGCCCTGTTCCCATTCTCTTTACGGGGATAAGGCGAGAAATTGGTTGGGTACTTTGACGCAAGGCGCAGTGTAAGCACATGGGACGAATCGAGCCAAAAGTTCTTATTTAAATTCTTTCCACCGAGCAAAACTTTGCGGCTCAAAAGCGAGATCACTCAATTCCGACAGTTCGACTTCGACTCGAGCCTTTGTACGAGGCTTGGGAAAGGTTTCGGGATTTATTACGTAGATGTCCGCAACATGGGTTTCCGGAGGATCAACATTATGTTTCTTCTACAATGGTTTAATGGGACATGACTAGAGCATTTGTAGATGCCGCAATGGGAGCATTGTTGGCAAGGTTTCCACAAGATGCCTTAAATCTTCTTGAGAAATGGCCATGAATGCTACCAATGGCCATCCTGAAAGATCCAATGTACAACGAGTAGCGAAATCTCGATTCGACCCTATCAAAACATTGTCGGCACAAGTAGCGGCTTTGACAACTCAATTGAATGTATTTACGAAGGGGCCGGGAAGCGTAGGCACGAGCACGGGTAGCGAAGCTCTTCTATATCCGATGGAAGAGGTAAATTATGTGAATAACCGGAATTTCAACAATTTCGGAATAATTCAAACCCAACGCACTACCATCCAGGGTTGAGAAATCATGAAAATTTCTCCTATGCGAATACAAAGAATGTGTTACAACCTCCGCCGGGCTTTAATGCTTCAAGTGGAGGCGGTAATGGGGAAGGCAAATCGTCGTTGGAAGATGCACTCACCTCGTTCATAAATCAATCTAATGCTTTCATGAATGACACGAGGAGCCGCTAGCTAAGCAAGACCTTCGGATGGATAAATTAGAACAACAAATGACAAGCTCGATAAAGAATCACGGAGACTCAAGTGGGTCAATTGGCTACAATAATGGGTGGTCAACATCAAAAGGGTCAATTTCCAAGTAACACGGAAATGAATCCTAAGGAACAATGCAAGGCGATTCGTTACTGACGGTGCACGAATATGAAGGGCCTAAAGAAAAAATGCAGGAATCCGAAACTTTCGGATGAAGCATCTAGGCCGAAAGCAAGAGACTCCGTGATGAAGGATGGTATTGAAGAAAATGGGAAAGAAGAGAACAAAGAGGCGAACAAACAAGGTGAAAAGCTAAAATCATCATCTAGCTTGAATATACCTAAGTTGTCTATATCTCTTCCCTTTCCTCAAAGATTTCAAAAGAAAAAGCTTGATGATCAATTTGCCAAATTCCTTGATATATTTAAGAAATTGCACATTAACATTCCTTTTGCAGATGCATTAGAACAAATGCCGAACTATGCGAAATTTCTTAAAGATGTGATGTCAAAAAGCGGAAGATGACAAGCTTTGAAACGGTGAATTTGACGGAAGAATGTAGTGCAATTATCGAAGGAAGTTACCACAAAATCGAAAGATCCGGGAGTTTCACTATCCTCTTGTGCTATTGGTGGTAATTTCTTTAATAAAGCGTTATGTGATTTGGGGGCAAGTATTAACTTGATGCCTTTGTCCATTTTCGAAACTTGAATTAGGCGGCGTGAAACCAACTACGGTGACATTGCAACTTGCCGACCGATCACTTACGTATCCAAGGGAATTATTGAAGACGACTTGGTAAAAGTTGATAAATTTATATTCCCGTGGATTTCTTGGTTTTGGATATGGAAGAAGATCAAGACGTTCCACCGATACTTGGACGCCCTTTTCTTAGCAACGGGTGTAAAGCCTTAATAGATGTGCGAAAGGGGAGCTCACATTACGTGTTAATGATGAGCATGTTTTATTTTCTATTTATAAAGCAATGAAATTTCATGATTCGGTAGAGAATTGTAATTTTTGGATATAGTTAGTTCATGCATTGAGGATTATGTTGATCATACATTGTCTACAGATGATTTGGAATTTGGTCTAACCCACTCGTGCTCAATGTCGAGTGTTGTACTTGATTTTGATAACCAAGATTTGTCACGACTATGTTTGTGCCTTAGATCATATGCGAACTACCTAATAGCGCAAGAGGCGAAAACGCAGCGAGAAAAAAGGATGGAACTCTCAACGAACGCCGCGGCCGTGCGCCCACGCACGGCCAGCCCGTGCGTGATGTCAAGTAACGATGGAACTCTCAAAGAGCGCACGACCTTGCCGGCGCACGGGCAGCCCGTGCGTGAGATCTGAATCACAACACCACCTCCGAACTCAAGCAATTACCTCGAACACCTCAAATATGCATTCCTAGGGACAAATAATGCAAATCCGTAATCGTTTCATCTCTTCTCACTCCTACCCAACTTGATAAACTCATGACCCAAGGGTTTTACGAAAACATAAGTCGGCACTAGGCTGGTCTATAACTGATTTAAAAGGCATAAGTCCATCCATTGTGATGCATAAAATTCGGATGGAAGATGTTTATAAACCATCGATGCAAAACCAAAGACGACTAAACCCTATTATGCAAGATGTGGTTAGGAAGGAAGTATTGAAATGGTTGGATGCCGGATCATTTACGCGATATCCGATAGTTCATGGGTGAGTCCTGCATGAAGTGGTGCCGAAAAAAGGGGGTAACAAAGATGGTAAAAAATGAAAATGAGGAACAAATTGCTACTAGAATTGTTACCGGTGGCGAATATGTATTGATTATAGAAAACTTAATGATGCCACTCGAAAAGATCACTTTCCCCTCCCCTTTATCGATATGATGTTGGATCGTCTTGCAGTTATGATTATTATTGCTTTTTAGATGGTTATTCCGGTACAATCAAATCATGATTGCGCCGGAAGACCAAGAGAAAACAACATTTACATGTCCGTATGGCACATTTGCATTTCGACGCATGCCATTTGGTTTATGTAATGCACCGCCACTTTCCAACGTTGTATGATGGCTATATTTCACGATCTTATTGAAAAAGTTATGGAGGTGTTTATGGACGATTTCTCGTGTTCGGGATTCTTTTGATAATTGTCTTCACAATCTTTCCCTAGTTTTGCAAATGATGTGAAGAGACCAATTTAGTACTAAATTGGGAAAAGTGCCATTTTATGGTACGCGATGGCATTGTACTTGGTCATCGAGTCTCTTCGCAGGTTTGGAAGTTGATCGGGCAAAGATTGTAGCAATTGAGAAGCTACCACCTCCCACAAATGAGAAAGCCATTCGAGCTTTTTGGGCCATGCGCGATTTTTGAAGGTTTATCCGTGACTTTTCTAAAATTTCTAAGCCTCGAGCCAATTGCTTTAGAAAAAGATCTTTCTTTCATTTTTTCCAATGAATGTTTGCGGGCGTTCGAAATGTTGAAGACGGCATTGGTGACCGCACCTATACTCGCCGCCCCGCATTGGAGCCAACCATTTGAGCTAATGTGTGATGCAAGCGACTATGCTATTATCATTCTTGGTCAAAAGAGGGAAAAATTGTTCCGATCCATCTACTATGCAAGTCGAACGTTGGGCCGATGCTCAGCTCAATTATACCACAACCGAGAAAGAAATGTTGGCGATTGTTTTCGCGTTCGATAAATTCGATCTTACTTGATCGGACGAAGACGATTGTCAGCATACCGACCATGCGGCTATCAAATACCTCTTTGACAAGAAGGATGCGAAACCGAGGTTGATTCGATGGATCTTATTGTTGCAAGAGTTTGACGTGGAAATCAAGGACCAAAATGATGCGAGAACGTGGTAGCAAGACCATCCGTCTCGATTAGAAAATCAAGAAGGAGAAAAAAGGTACGGGATTGATAAAAGAGGAGTTTCGATGAAAGATTACTCATGCTTGAGGCAAAGTTCCCATGGTATGCGGACTTTGTCAACTACTTGGCAACCGGAGTTCTACCTCCTGATCTATCACCGTATCAAAAGAAGAAATTCTTACATGATGTAAAGTTCTACATGTGGGATGACCCCTACTCTTTAAGAGGTGCGCGGACAAAATCATAAGGAGATGCGTACTCTCAAGAAGAATGGGAGGAGTCCTACAACAAAGATGTCACTCTTCACCATCCCCGCGGACATTTTGGTCCCACTCGCACCGCAGTGAAGGTATTGCAAAGTGGGCTATATTGGCCCACTTTATTTAATGACTGTTATTTGTTTGTACAACAATGTGACAGTGTCGGAATGGGAAACATTTCACGGAAGACGAGATGCCAATGACCAACGTAATTGAAGTGGAGTTGTTCGATGTGTGGGGGATTGACTTTATGGGCCCATTTCCATCGTCTTCGGGTTATCAATATATTCTACTTGTTGTGGAGTATGTATCCCGTTGGGTAGAGGCAATTCCTTCTAAAACAAATGATGCTCAAGTTGTAATGCGATTCCTTAAGAAAAACATCTTTACTAGATTTGGCACTCCAAGAGCTTTAATTAGTGATGGAGGGTCGCATTTTGTAAACAAATTGATGAGCAACTTGTTGGCCAAATATGGGGTCAAACATAAAGTCGCATTGGCATATCATCCACAAGCCAACGGACAAGCGAGCAGTGGCTAACAGGAGATCAAACAAATCCTTGAAAAGACGGTGAACATCAACCGAAAAGGATTGGGCGTTAAAATTGGATGATGCCCGGGGCATACCGAATCGCATATAAGACACCGTTGGGCACATCTCCATATCAACTTGTATTTGGGAAGTCGTGCCATTTACCGGGTAGAATTGGAGCACAAAGCATTTTGGGCGGTAAAGAAACTCAACTGGATTTTCGAAAGCCGGTGAGGAAAGGTTGCTCCATTTGAATCGGATGGAAGAATTTCGGGATGAAGCGTCACGAAAATTCCAGAATTTACAAGGAAAGAACCAAGCGGTGGCATGATAAGATGATCAAGAAAAGAGAGTTTTTACCGGGAGAACCGGTGCTCCTATACAATTCACGCCTTAAATTCTTCCCGGGAAAACTCAAGTCCAAGTGGTCGGGGCCATTTGTGATAAAGAAAGTGTTGAATCCACCTGGGATTGTAGAATTGTTGACAAAAGAAGGCGAGACTTTCATGGTAAACGGCCAACGGATTAAGCACTATTTCCACCGAGGGAATCAAGAGGAGGTGACATCCACCACCTTGCGCGATCCGTAATTTAACAAAATAGGCGTCGAGCTATAGACGGTAAATCTAGCGCTTGTTGGGAGGCAACCCAATGGTAACTTCACACTTTTCTTTATTGAAATTCTATCTTTCCTTACGTGCGATATAATTTCATTTAAGTTTGGGGGAGAGATAGTATCTTGATATGAAATGTGTGGATTTAAAAAAAAAAAATTTGTATTTTTGTGTGTTTTCATATAGTTGCATGTAGAGCATTTTAGGTTGCATTGCATTAGAAGACGTTCTGACTTTTAAGACGTTTATTGCTTTAATAGAGTTTAGAGAGTGAGTTGACCAATATTGAGATTCTCGTGCTCTATTTTGAAAATTTTGTATTGTTTGGATTGGGTGTTGAGTACGAGTTGATTGAGCCATGAATAGATGATATTGAGCATGTGGATATTGAGAACATGGTTTGATGCTTTGAATTACGTATTTGCAAGCTGTGAGCTTTTGAGCCTTTTTAACGCTTTCATCATATGCGATCTTGTTGATTGATTTGAGTGTATCATTCATGTTGTTAGAATTCTAGAACTTGCTCTGGTATCTCTGTCAAGGCCACATGTTGTATGCGAATGTGAATGTGATTAAAGGCCATCTTTGCTAGCCTTTCAAGCCTTTTACCTACCTAAAGATGTTGAAATTCCTAGTTAGCCAAGTTGAGCCTATAGCCTTTTTTCTTTGATAACCACAAAATTTAACCCTTGATCTTAATATATCCATCACCTTAAACTCGAATGTATAGAGTTGAGTAAAGGAATGAATGAGGATGAATGGGTGGGAATTGAAAAGTAGGATAAGTGGGCATACTTGGTTAAATGGGACATAAAGAGGAAGGAAATGAGTTGAATAAAAAGTGTTGAAATTACACAAATGAAAAAAAAAAAAATTGATTGAAAAGTTGATAAACTTGGAGGCGAAGGATTGTGAATGGAGGCAATTCTCAAAAGAAAGAAAGGAAATGGAGATAAATGAAGTTGATAAAAATGAGAGATGATTGGAGTAGCATATGGGATTGTAATGAAAATGATTGATATGCTCATCGGTCTATACACTCGAGTTTGAGTCACTTTATCCAAAAATTTCCTACCTAAACCAAAGAGCCTTCATTACAACCAAATGAGAAAGTCCTTTATGATTCACAAATTGCATACACTCTCGTGGCGGAGATATGAGACGCAATTGCAAGCTATGGTAATTTTGCGACATCGAATTGATTTGAGCGTAAACACGTCCTATAACCTCATGAGATGAGAGTATACACTTAACTTTGAGAGTTGGATTGAGCATTTCACTTTGTCTTATTTGAGGCGTGTTCTTTGATTAGATATTTGAGGCTTGATTGAGTTGTACTCGGCATTCATGACGAACAATTTGGATTTTCGTGTAGACTCTTGGTGTGCTTTATCTCTTTATCTCCCTGTTATGCTTTATCGTGTTCTAAATATTGTTGATCGGACGGTCAACAGTTTAAGTTTGGGGGATTTTGATAAGTGTGAATTTTGCATGTGTTTCGATGTGTATTTCGAGCTATAATGATAAGTAAACATGCATATACTCGCGTTAAATGTTACATATTCACTCCTTGTGGAAAATATATTACACTTTGCTTATTTTGTAGGAATTTCATGATATTTGAAGCTAATTGAATAAGAATACGAGGAAAGCAAAGTGAAAACACGGAGAATTGAGTGGATATACGAGAAGTGAAGCCTAAAAGAGCGAAAGTTGAGCGTTCACGGAAGAAACAGGGGGCACACGGGTTGGGCGTGCCTCAAGACACCACTCGTGCACCCCTGTATAAGGTTGATTGAAGGCTGCACATGATGGCGCACGGTAGCCCATGCATGGGCGCACCACCCGTGCGCCCTACAGAGAGTCAGGATATCTCACCGGAGTGGCGCACGGGTAGGCCGTGCTCCGACGCACCACCCGTGCGCCCTACAGAGAGTTGGGGTATTCCAGCAGGGTGGCGCACGGGTAACCCGTGCGTGGGCGCACCACCCGTGCGTCTGTATTTGGAAATCCCATAATCTGGCTTGCATTAAGCCCTAAACATGATGGGGAGTATAAAAAGGCTTTTTTGGGGGCGCACACAAGAGGAATCGAGACATATTTTGGGATCTACAACACAAGACAAGGTCTATTCTTGGAAGAAGACATCAAGGAGACAATCGGGTTGCATCGGAGCTTAAGGAACGGAGATATATCGAGAGATTGTCGACTTTCCTAAGTTTTTCTTGCTTCTCTTTTAGTTTCAATCTTTCATTTTAGTTGTAATGGCTTTGAACAATTTGTTTATGAGTTGTTTAGAAATCATGTGTAGCTAAACTCTTGAGATTTCCGGGTTTTGGAAGTAGATTAATGAACTCTTGTTGGATGTTTTAATCTTAGTTGAAGTTATTATCTTAAAGCCTATTTGAGTATTTTGAGCTTATTCTTGTTTTATCACTTGATCAATGATTTAACTTGTTTGATATATTGATTCATAATTCGAGAGATGAGTTTCAATATTAGATCTTGAATACTCACACAAATATTTGCATGAATCGAGAGGTTTGTAAATATTTGTGAGGATATTTGATCTTTTAAACTTTTGGGAGTTGAATGCTTCATGTTGAGTAGAGATGCTAGCATAAGTATTTCAATCTACATTTTATATGCATCTCGAGAGAGAGGATAAAATAGTTTTGTGATCGTCTTATAGGAATATTGATAATAACCTTGGCTTTGATTTAATCGGACAACAAGAGGATTATTAATCGAAACCTTAACTCGGAAATCCATTCCATTATCTTGATACTTCTATCATTTGTATTATCTCAATCTTGTGTTTTAGTGATTTAAATTGTCTTAATCTCAATACAACAATCATCAAATTTCGATCGTCTAAATAAAAATAAGACTATCTTGGTTCAATACTTAGCATATTAATTTATTAGTCTCTGTGGATACGACCTTGCTTACCCTATTCTATAAACTAAACCGTACACTTGCGGTGAAGCTAAAAATAAGGCGAACAAGTTTTTATTGATGAAGAAGGTTATCCGCGTTATAGGCGTAGGAATGATGGAAGAGTAGTTGAAAAAATGGTGTCCCATTTGGACAACGAGATATGTGGTGCCTCATAATCGTCGGTTGTTACTCAAATATGGAGCTCACATAAATGTTGAATGGTGTAACCAGGCAAGATCTATTAAGTACCTATTCAAGCACGTAAACAAAGGAAATGATCGCGTGACAACGTCTTTTTATACAAGCACCAATGATGAGGACTCGGGGAAAACCGTTGATGAAGTCGGCATGTTTTATGATTGTAGATATATATCGTCATGTGAAGTCTGCGTGGCGGTTATTGGGGTTTGAGATTCAATACAAATATCCTTCAGTCGAACGACTCAGCTTCCATCTTCCGAATGAGCGAGTGTTATTTTCGATGATAATGAGCGAATAGACGATGTGCTTAGTAAAGATTGATTAAGGAGAGCATGTTTTTAGCATGGATGGAAGCAAACAAAATATATCCCGGCCCGTGAGCTAACCTTATCTTTGAAGCCCCAACCAAATTCACATGGAAGAAAGAACTCGGGTTGTGGATGCCAAGAAAAATGGGAAATCAATAGGTCGAGTGTTTTTCGTACCATTTGCGGTGTCTTCTTAATATTTTTCGTGGGGTTACGTGTCATGATGACTACAAAAAAGTCAATGGTACTCAACATGCTTCTTAACTGCGTGGCGCTTGCTATGCTCTTGATCCATTAGAAGATGATAGAGAATATGTTGATGTAATCACCTGCGAGCCATTGGGCCTCGGCGAGAGAGTCTCGGATGTCTTTTTTGCGTCGTTGCTATCATCGAGAATCTTTGAGCGGACACTGAAGTAGTATGGGACAAGTGTTGGCAATATCTTTCGGATGATATTCTACATAGACGGCGACGTCTTCTCCAACATCAAGGTATTATTTCAATATGTTAAATATAATATTTTTTTTCTAATAACATTATTTTATATATCTAATTATTTATTGAATGCCGTATTATTTCTTTTGCGGGAATTGGTATTGAGTGAGGACGAGATAAAAAATCTTGCTTTGTTGGAGATTGAAAGAATTTTGAGAAATCGTGGCACGAGTCTCCGTGAGTTTGATACGATGCCATTTCCTGATGCTGACAATACTGGGAATAGCCGAAACAGATTGATATATGATGAGCTGCGTTATGATCGTAAGGCTCTTTTAGTAGAGCACAAGAACCTCATTTCCAGACTCAATGAGGAACAAAAAATGGTTTACTCTAAAATAATAACAGCGGTTGAATCAAATAAAGGTGGTATGTTCTTTGTATACGGCTATGGGGGAACAGGCAAAACATTCTTATGGAGAGCTTTATCTGCGGCTTTGAGATCGAAAGGAGAAATTGTGTTGAACGTGGCATCGAGTGGAATAGCGTCCCTATTGCTGCCTGGTGGAAGGATCGCCCATTCCGTTTTGTTATTCCTTTAAACCCAAGTCAAGAGTCAACTTGCAATATCAAACAGGGTACTCCGCTTGCTGAGCTGATTATTCGTTCTAAACTTATAATATGGGATGAAGCCCCAATGATGCACAAGCATTGCTTTGAAGCCGTGGATGAAACTTTGAAAGCTCTTTTAAAATTAATCAATCCACGGAATGAATCAAAACCTTTTGGAGGGAAAACTGTTGTGTTCGGTGGTGACTTCATACAGATATTGCCTGTTATACCGAAGGGAAGTCGACAAGATGTAGTCAATGCCACGATAAATTCATCGTACTTGTGGAAAGATTGTACAATCTCAAGTTGACTAAAAATATCGTCTTCAAAGCCTTGATCGGGTAGATGATTATGCGATTTGGTCCATTCTCTCGAGTGGATAGCAAGCATCGGAGATGAAACAATCGGAGGATCGAATGATGGTTGTGCCACTATTGATATACCGAAGATATTCTTTTGGAATCATCTGATGATCCGATTGCAACAATTATAGAGAATACGTATCCAATGTTTAAAGACGCCATTGATGATCCTACTTATTTGAAAGATAGGGCGATACTCGCTCCCACTCTTGATGTTGTTGAGTCGATCAATCAATATATGACGTCTTTAAATTCATCGGAGGGGCATACTTATTTGAGCTTAGATAGCACGAGTAAATCTGACGCTAATGTTGATTTCTTGCATGATCTGCATACGCCAGAATTTTTGAATGACATAAAATGTTCTGGCGTTCCCAATCATGAGTTGTATTTGAAGGTCGGACTCGATTATGCTCTGAGAACATGGACCACTCGATTTGGATTGTGTAACGGGACTAGATTGGTGATTACGAGGCTCTCTAGACACGTGCTTGAAGCTAAAATTCTCACTGAACGCATGAAGGTCATAAGGTGTTGATACCACGAATGACACTAATGTAAGTCCAAGCGGCTACGATAATCTAGAGGGGGGGTGAATAGATTATCTCCATCTTTTCGTTTTCGCCCTCTTTTTAAAACCGAATGCTCAAGCACAATAATAAGGTGCGGAATGTAAACAACACACGTCGATTTAAAGAGGTTCAACCCACCTAGGGCCTAATCCTCTACCACCCCAGTATATCCGGGATGGATTTCGAAAAGAAAAAGAATTTTATTAATTACCAAAATTAATACAAATTCAACTTACAACACCTTGAAGAGCACCACACTCTTCTTCAACACCACCTTTGGAGATTACCACAATCTCCCTTTGAAGATTACCACAATCTTCCTTCAACGGCACCTTGTGAAGATTACCACAATCTTCAACCTTGAAGAATACCAAATTCTTCAACACCTCAATAAGAAGATTACCACAATCTTCTTGCACCTATCACCTAGATCATCCAAGTGTGCTCTTACCACAAGAACACTCACAAGGATATCTTGTGTTTGAATGATAACCAAAAATCAAGATTACAACTCAATAATGAATAATACAATTTGAGTGCGAAGTGTAATCAAGAAAAGCCTAGACCTCAAAGATGTGAAAGTGATAAGCTAGGCAATTTTACAACAAGAATAATGACTATGAAAGACCAAGTGTTTGCTTGAAGTGTATCTTGTTGTGTTGTATCTCAATTGTTGTATTGGTTGCTCCAAAACTTCCTCTATTTATAGGAGATGATTGATCAAGCATAGGCTCCTCTTGGGATTGAAAATCTCTGAGAAAATACAATTAAAATCAAGAATATAGCTGTTAAAATCAATCCCACAATTTAAGGAAAGTTGGAGGTTTCTTTGTCAAACGGTCGAAATTTTCTTTGTCAAAACATAGAGGCGACCGGCCGCACGAAATAGACGTTGAAAAGAATACACAAAAAATAACACGGGCGGCCGTCGCGTCTACCTCGGCCGTCGACCATCACCCCAACCGGTCCCCTCATGGATTTTGCAAGGATTAAACGTTACGTTTCAAAATACACTTGCAGTGTACGGCCGATCGGCGACGGCCATGGCGGCCGATCGGCCGACGCCGCGTCGCACCGGCGGCCGTCGACTGCTTGTTTTCTTTCCGTCTCATTTTCTGTTTCTAAAAACATCTTCGGTATGGGTTGCCCTATAGAGGCGACCGGTCGACCACGAGACAAAATATTGTCGATTTGTGTCGAAAATAAAACTCAAGAAATACTCCAAAATATAGTAAAAACATTTTAAACCGATCGGAAGTATTAGGACAACATTTAGGAACATCGTTTGAGAGTGAAAACCCAATAACGTAAAATCATTAAAAGCGTTGTCCAATTTAGACGAAAATAAACTTTGAGAGAATACTCCGGAAAATATTAAAAACATTTTAAATCATTTAGGAGTACTTGGACAACCTTTAAAAACATTGTTTTGGTGATAAACTAAAATCATCAAAATTAAGATAAAAACATGTATCAAACAACTAACACCATCGGACCTCGAGAATTCCATTCAAGTTTCAACGTAGACAGTTTCCTTTGATCGTGTCTTATGCAATGACCATAAACAAGAGCCAAGGCCAATCTCTCTCAAATGTTGGTCTGTACTTGAAGAATCCAGTATTCAGTCACGGTCAATTATATGTTCTTTTTCCCGAGTCACCAATCGGAAGGGACTCAAAATATTAGTATGTGGCGAAGATGAATCAAAAAAAAACAGGCAAAACGTTGTGTACAAAGAAGTTTTTCAAAATTTGTAGTTATTAATTTTGGTTCGAGTCGATGTTTGTATATTTTCTATTTTTTATTAATGTGTAATAAATTTTATAGACATCCAATCTATACGGTCGAACCCAACAAATTGATATATCATAAACCACAATAAAGTTCATATTGTCGATATTACACTCGCCATACATCGCACGGGTAAAGTACTAGTCATTAGTTAATAATAAGGATACTTTTCAAGAGTTATATAAGAAACAAATTGCAGTGTTTATCCTCTCCCACACGCCAATTTAGACATGTCAAATCTCAAAAATCAAAATACAAATATTATTGATGGAGATTATGTTAAGAGGAAAACCAAATCAACGATCAAGGTACAAATATCATTTTTGATGTAGAAGCATATCAAGAAGAAAATCAAATCCTTAATAATACAAATATTATCGATGGAGGAGATTATATATATATATATATATATTTTACTGATGATGAAACATATCATTTTTTTATAAGAAACATATCACGATGAAGAAACATATCATGATATCAAGAAAATAACTTAATAAGTCAACGAAAATGATGGAACAACCTGAAGGGTTTGTTGCTTGAGGACAAGAGAAAAAGGTGTGTAAGCTCGTTAAGTCCTTGTATGGATTGAAGCGGCGCCAAAACAAGGTGGCACTAGAAATTTGATAAAGCTATGTTATCAAATGGATTTAGAATTAACGAGTGTGATAAATGTGTCTACATTAAAAATACACGAATGCCTATGTTAGTGTATGTCATATGTTGACGACATGTTGATAATAAGCGAAATCATGATATTATCATGAATACTAAGAGAATGTTGATACAAAACTTTGATATGAAAGACATGGGAGTGGCGGATGTTATACTAGGGATTAAAATCTCTAAGACATCCGTGGACTTGTTTTACCTCAAACTCATTATGTTGAATCTATTCTCGGGAAATTCAACGTTTATGATGAAAGTCCGATTAAAACTCCAATTGAAACAAGTTTACACTTAGTCAAGAAATAAAAGCGAACCAGTGTCTCGGTTGAAATATTCACGGTCATAGGCAGTTTAATGTACATAACAAATCGTACTCGTCTGATATAGCATGTCTTTGTGAATAAACCGAGTAGGTTCACTAAGTAATCAAGCAATGATCATTGGAAAGCTCAATAAAGTTTTGAGATATTTAAAATATACTTTGAACTTTGGATTACATTATACAAGATATCCAACATTTTGGAAGGATATTGTGATGCTAACCGGATATCGATTCAAAGGATTCAAAATCCACTAGTGGTTATGTTTTTACCATTGGTGGTGCGGTACATGTCTTGGAAGTCCTCAAAACAAACTTGTATAGCTCGATCAACGATGGAATCGAGTTTATAGCTCTAGATAAAGGCCGGAGAAAGAAGCGAGAATGGCTTGAATTTTTGGAGGATATTCCGTTTTGGCCAAAACCGATCATTGTTATCAATATACATTGTGATAGTCAGTCGGCCATAGGAAGGGCACAAAATAACATGTATAATGGTAAGTCTAGACATATACGTCGTGAACACAATACCATTAAGCAGTTGATCTCAAGTGGTGTTATCTCCATTGATTATGTAAAATCTAAGGAGAATCTCGCGGATCCGCTTACCAAAGGTTTACCAAGAGATCAAGTATACCGATTATCAAAGGGAATAAGATTAAAGCCTATTACGCATGAATCTTTGTAATGGTAACCCAACCATGATGACCGGAGATCCCAAGAATTTGGTTCAATGGGACAACTAAGTTATGAAGATTCGATTAAGCACTTAGGATAAATTCTACCCATTCCTATGATCAAAAGTGCTTTATGCGAAGAGTATATAAGGTTAAGTTCAACTTTTAATGATTCATGTAGCTTGGTTAAGCCAAGTGGGGTATGGCGAATACTCTTAATAGGAGGTCACCTATGTAAGTGTGAAGTGGGGCCGCTTCTATGAGAATTTTGAGGCTTGAATTCTCTAAACCACTTATGAAACCCAAGGTTGTTTAAGGCCAAAATGAACACAACCATGAGAACTGGAAAATGTTAGGGAGGTTATTGTGTGGGTGTTGTTGTCTTGGTTTTACACCAACGGCTGAGCGTTCAAGACATCATGTTCAGATTAGCGAGTAAATCCGATAGTACTCCACTAGGGAAGGTTCAAAGCCGGAAAACTACCTCACGATCAATAACTTTCGTTTGTACTCGTTAGTTAGTGTCGCATTCACATGTGCATTGCATTGATTTACATAATTTCTCATTCATGTGGGGATTGTTGGAAATATGTTTGAGCTCACGAGAATATTTCTGGGTGAATGAAAAATTATTGCCTAAAGGTGACAAGTTGAGGTACTAGTGGAACTTTAGTATTCCAAGGTGGACAATGAATCTAGATGGAATTTGTGGATGAATTTATACTCAAAATGCATCTAGACTAGTATTTGTCACTAGTACAAATGTTGTTGCAAACCAAAGGGTGCAATTCACCAAATGGTGCAACTCTTCATGAAAGTTGCAAACTAAAGAGTGCAACTCTTCATAATAACTCTTGGAATGAAAAGATGCTTCCAAGAGTTGTGTTGTTTCACTTGAAACCTTGGCAATCTATAAATATCCCTAAGATCTGCAGATTTAATCATTCATATTTGCATAAAAACACAAGCATACACTCTATCAAAATTTTCCCGTAAAAAAAAAAAGAGTACAAAACATTTGAAGTTCGCCGTCTCTTGTTGTTTGGAGTGCTTTACTACATCAAGAGGACACCGTTGTATCTTGGGAGACGTTTTCTATTCAATCTGTGAGCACCGTAGCAGGGCAATTCGTCTTAAAGATATAAAGTCAAACTCTAGCCTCGGTCTAAATTTCAAAGATTTTACGTAATTTCGTATTTCGGATTTCAAGTAAGTTTTACGATTTATTCTCGAATATAATATTGCACGTGATATATCCCCAACATTAATTCACCAAGTGAAATGTGTTTTAAGTATTACATTGATATACATTATACATTATGTTGATTTATTCGTATTCGGATATTATATTAAAATTAGTGGTAATGGGTCAAAATGACCATTTCTATAATGAAAAAAATGAAAACTAACTATTTTTTGAAAACTAATATTTTTAGCCATTTTGGTAGAAAACAATTCATCCATACTCTTTTAGCATCTTGTTTGATATTTGATCTATTTCTCTTTCTATTTCACTTATTTCTCTCTCTCTCTCTCTCTCTCTCTCTCTCTCTCTCTCTCTCTCTCTCTCTCTCTCTCTCTCTCTCCTCTTACTCTCTCGACTCTCTTTCAAATTTTTTAAAAAATTTTGGCAAATATTCTGACATTAGTTTATGGGTATCTCGAAAATGGTATTAAGTTCTTTCGATATTTCCTTTATTAGACAAAAATTTGTATAGATATTAAACTTTTTTGTCCAATTTTACGAAGAAGAAAAAACAGAAAATGCAGAAGTCTTGACACAAGCTCGTTACTCGCCATGGAGTTAATGTAGCTCGATATCGAATTACTGAGCAACGGTGTCGAGTTATTATGCTACAGTGTCGAGTTACTGAGCTACGGTGTCAAGTTAGAGCTACAGTACTGAAGCTACAGTGTCTTGGTGTAATTAAATTGACTCAGGGGCAAATTGAGTTTTTTACGTAATCAAATAACTAAAAAATATGTGTTTAAAAAAATGGCTAAAAAATATTTTTACATTATGACAAGTACTAAAAATCTAGGCACTCGAGATATTCAAACTCACACGTCAAATTCTTTATCGAAATCTTGAAATTTTGGCCCAGGCCAAGTTGGAATAAAGATATGACCGCATTGACATTAATGGTTATATTTGACTCTATATATTGTGTAGCTTGGCCTAATTCACCGATTGATTCAAGCCGAATCTAATATTTTATATATTTTTTTTTATTTTAAATTATTATATATTCATATTACATAAGAACAATGAAAAGTTTCAATGTACACTATGTGATCGAACAAAAAACAAGTGGATTTTTCATCATCTCTTTCTTTTTTTCTATTTTTAATATATCTTCAATGATTTGAATGGTTGTGAATTCTAGGATGGTGTATGGACCCGCGGAAATGCGTACAGTAAAGGTAATTGTATTAATGATCGGGCCAACTCTAATCGAATGAAATATATATGCAATTGTCACGACTTTTTCTATCAATTTGTTGGCCTGAATCAAACTTTAAATTTGAGCCTTTTTTCTATATAAACTTAAAAACGACATAATTTAACAAAATAAAGTATAATGGTTGATTGGAGAAAAGTTTTGATGACTTCCAACTTTTAGAAAAAAATTAAGTGTGATAATTTTATTAGCAAGGCTGCAAGAACAATCGATCTGGATCTTTTATTCTTGGTGGGAAAGCTTGACCATTAGGTTACAACTGAGAATTTTAAGGGAATCGATTTGGACCACTAAGTTGCAATTGAGAACTTTTAATATTTGTATCTACATTAACAAGTAAAAAATATAAGAGAACCAATCTAGGCCCTTATTGGTAGGAGAGCTCGACCACTAGTTGCAATTGAGAAATTTTTAATTTCATTATCTACATTAAAAAATTCAAAAAATATTGTGGGCAAATGGATTTGAACCTAGGTCATCTTTTAAAGCTTCAATAGTAGCAACCATTCAACAATAGGCTAAATTTACTCTTGGAGTAATATTTTAATTATCTTATACATGTATTATATACAAAACGTACACAAAATTATGGGCCCTTAAATTTCATAATATTGCGGGTCCGAGTCGACCGACTCATTGGCCTTATGAGAGGAGAAGCCATAGTAATTGTTCAAATTTATATATATTGTGTGCAGATATTTTAAATATATTGTGATTGTTTTTATTATATTCCGAATTTAACATATAAGATTCTTCCTTGACTATATAATTAAATTTCCACAAAATTCTAACAGAAGCTCAAACTCAAGTAAAGATAAATGATATGATTCATTCACATTAACGGTCCTGTTTGAATCTGTTGCGTACTTTTGCCCAAATTAATTGATCAAGTCACTTCTTTTATTTTATATACTATTTTCATATTTAATAACTTACATAATATATAAAATAATATTTATTAATATAAACAAACCAAATGTAATCCGTACTCCCTCACCAGACGAAAAACAAGTGGATTTCATTGATATGCATGCAAAGTGCAAACGCAAAGAAAAGTTATTATCAACTATCAACTATCCTAAATTGATTGTAGCTCATTTTTAATTTGA
Source organism: Rehmannia glutinosa (assembly GCA_016081115.2). Lineage (NCBI taxonomy): Eukaryota > Viridiplantae > Streptophyta > Magnoliopsida > Lamiales > Orobanchaceae > Rehmannia > Rehmannia glutinosa. Next base: position 66,291 of record JABTTQ020001690.1, on the reverse strand, counting down.
GTATTTGTAACCAAATTATTGACCTGGATGAAATTTTACCCGTCCCACCCTATTAGGATTTTGTATATATACTCAAAAAAAAAAAAAAAACTATCAACTGTCGGCCCATTCCACCCTTATGCAGATGCATATATACTTTTTATATATTGTGATGAAATTAAATATTTGTTTATTTTAATAGCTGCTTTTTATTAATTCTATATTTAATTATATCATTGACTTTACTGAATTCGTTTTCATATGTTGATTACTAATTGATATCAATGATTACTTTTTTAAAAGAAGTAGTAATAAATCGAAATGGACAAATAAATGATTAAACAATATTATCATAATCCATCACTTCTGCAGTAGTTATAATTAACATGTTATAATAATTAATGTCATATTCACACAGCAATTAGTATTTGGTAAGGGATCTCGAATGCCAAATACTTAAAAATCTATAAATTAAAACCTACTTTTTGGTGGGACTCATAACAACACATCATAAAAACCTTAAATATGAAAAAACTTCACTTTTTCCCCTCAATGCAGAAACTTCCCAACAACTTTTTGTGAACTTCACCCAACGCTATACCTAGGAATTTTTGGCCCCAGTCAAATTTTGAAATGGACCGCCTTTTTTAGCAAATTTAAAGACAACATAAAATTATTGTTGGGTAAATTTTACGTGAAAGGTTTACATTTTTTAGAAAAAATGGTGGATAGTGTATAGGCTTAAGTCGAGGCGAATGGGATCTGTCTCATGAGACGAAAACGCCCGTATATTTGGTGTACGGATTCGGCGCTCGCCTCTAAGATACAACGACTTTAACTTGATTTCGGTTAGCGGCGGACAAAGAAACCGAACAACGGCCGAACAAGACAAGTGTTTGATTACTTTCAAGCTTTGAAGGAGAAAATGGGCAAGATGCAAAATGCAATGCTCGATTTTATGTTTTTCGATTAATTTCGTGTTATATTTCATCGGTAGGGCTCCATTAATATAGGCAACGAAATGCCCGTGCGGAAAAATCGCGTCTGCCAGGATCGAAAAGGCACATTTTATTTGAGCAGCACGCACTGCTTAGCGAGAGAGCACGACCTGACGCACGGGCGTGCGCCGCCGTGCGTGCGAGCTTAGACCTTCGGCACCAGCCAAAGACCCCAGGCGCACGGCGTGCGCCGCCCCGTGCGTGTGAGATCTGGACTCTCGGCGGTAGCACGACCCGACCGCCCCGGCCGTGCTCCTCTGCCGTCTTGAGGGGCCGAAATATTTAATTTTTAAAAGGTTTTTGGTCGAGAAAGAATAAGGGCCTTGAAGCCCAAGCCCGCGGCCACGCGCCGGGCCGTGGGCGGCGCGCGTGTGCTTTGACCAAACCCACAAGCATGTAGTCCTCTCCCCTTTAAAAACTTGGGTGCCCCAGGGCCCAAACCCATTTGTCAACTTAGGATAAATAAAGTGTGCAACTTTACCTCCTTTTTTTCCTATGTGGGATAGAGCATCTCTCCTTCCCCACATTTCCCATTTTCCATACCATTTATTTGTATTAAGTGGCTAACTTCTAGCATTAATTTCTCATTCACCCGGAATCGATTTTGAGGAATTCCAAATGTTATTCTCATCTACTCTCTTAGTAGAATTTTTACAAATAATTTAATTCCATTTTTCACAAATGGAAACCACTTAATTAATTGGTCAAAATCGGGTCAACACCCCATTTTTCAAAGACCAATTCCAACAATTATTAAAAAAATTCTATAATGTGCAATATTAGTTCAAATAATATGCAAACCATGTTCAAAGTAATTATTTAAATAAAATTCGGCTCACGGTTTTGGTGACAAAAGTATTAATCAAGTCGAACAATCAAGTTTGCTAAATTATTCTTTTACTCAATTGATAACATAGTTAACTCATTCAATTTTTCTTGTGACATGATTGATCGGAAAAAATAATTTAAGGGATAATTACAAAATCCACACCCCGGTATAGGCTAATTACAAAAAATCCAGATGTTTTTGAAAATTGCAAATCAATTTCTATAGAAAAACGAGCTCCTCGATAGATTATAAAGTGAAGATAGTTAACTTTGAAAAAATCCTATAAAATTTGAAAGCTTGAAAGTTGTTTTTTAACTTTGTATCTCTCTCTCTCTCTCTCACACACATATAATGTATACATATAAAGACTTCATAAATTGGGTCCCTAACTTTTCTTTTATTATTTTTGGACCTCAAAGAAGGCAGCCTGCACTCCACCACATTCATTCTTTTTTTTTTTTTTTTTATAAGCTTCTGAACACGAAACTACACACATTTGTATGGCGAGGACAACAGCTCCGCTCCTCATTCTTTGCCGCCAAGGTAAACCGCGGGATGTGCACGCACTAGTCGGTGTTCGGCGACGTCCACGACGTACAACCGATCCTCCTGGGTAAAGAGAACAATTATGTTCGACCCCCAATCTACTAATAACGATCTCTCCTCGAATCGAACCCACACGGATCTTATTCAAGATGAGTTCCCACCAAATCTTCACCAACTCGCATATGCGCCTTAAACAATTTGATAGAGAAGAGATAACCCCGACCTCCACCACATTCATTTTTCTTTTTTTAATTGTGAAGAAGGCAAGAAGCGGTACTTTAGTATAGTACCCTTTTTTGGCAAGGAGAAAAAGCTCATCCCCATAATGGAGTAAGCTTTTTGTGGTAAAGTTTTTCACTTTAAAAATATATCCAAAATGCTTGCACTGTAGATGAGATTGTTTGGCAAGGAGAAAAAGCTCATCCCCACAATTTGAAGCAAAGCCCCCATTGAGATGTTTGGTAAAAAAGTTGTAAAATTGTTTTACTTATATTTAAAAAGTCAAATCCTAAGCAAATCAATTTTTTTATTGTCTGCAAACAGTACCATTACATCCAATCTGTACGCGGAGCTGATAGGGTTTGTCTTGGGGGACTTAGAGATTATCGGAACCGAACCGATATCCGGGACCAAAAGATCTCGAACCAAAAATATCCGTTGACTTTTTTGCTTTCTCCGAACCGTACCGTGCATCGAAAAATATTTATGGTGCGATTAAAAGATTTTTCAAATATCCGTCTTAGAACCACTACGAACCGACTACCCGAAGATAGAACCGATTTTAAAGATTTTATATAAATACATATACATTATTTCTATTTTGTTTTTATTTTGATATTGAATTAACTACAAACTATTTGAAATTAAATGGAATATAAAGCATATTTACGATATTATGAATTTCAAAAAACTTTGATATTAATAATAGACTAAATAATTTGAAATTGAAATTAGCTAAATGATTAGTAAATTGTACTTAAAAAAGAAACAAGTAATAGTATCATATTACAACAATATAAAAAAATCATATTTTAATTTTTTACCACATCACATAAATTATAAATATAATTTTATTGATTATGTTAAGTTGTTAAGTATGAGACATTGAGATTATAAATTTATACAAGTTTTTATTTCATTTTAATTTATAAAAACTATTAGTTAATTATATATGTTCTATGTCAATAGAAGGACAATTGCCCAAATAATATATTATTATTGTATTATAAAGGTTATTAAGTTTAGAATTTTGGATTGTGTTACCTATTATAGTTTTAGTTTTTATTTTGAGTCTACGCTAAAAAGATATTAGAACTCTGAAGTATATCCGTTTGGTAATTTTTATATTGATTTTTTTTCTTTTTCCCCCAAATTTGTATGCTTTATTTATGGGTAATCTCCGAATCTCTCGTCTCTGAATCGGACCGTCCCGTCCCATTAGAACCGAATATCCGTCTCAACCATCCCGAACTTTCGGTGCATTCGGACAAAGATTTTTTTCTATGGTTCGGTTACGAGATTTATTTTCATAATCTCTGAACTTTGGGACAAGTTAGGAGATTTCCAAATCTACGGGATGGAAATCTCCGAACCGTCCCGTACCATGCACACCCTAGCGGAGACAAACAAGAGAAAAATGGAAAAAAGTAGTAATACTTTTCAATTCCGCTACAACCGATTTATCGAATGAGATTTTATATTTCAATATGGTGTTTCATCTCTTATTCCATCGCATAATTGTCACGTGTATAAAAGTTAACATATTAATTTTGGAGCGTAAATCACGCTATATTGTGGGGTTTTAATATGGTAGTTTATACACGCGTGGCGATCATCCGTGCGTTGGAATGAGAAACACCATCTCAAATAGAAGATCATATCCGCCTGTTTAGGGGAAAAAATGGGGAAGAATTAATTAACAATGTATAACATTTCCATAACATTAGAAAAAAACAATATTAAACTTTATAAAATGTAGCCAGCATATAAAACTGAAGTAACCATTTCAGCCAAGTGGGGCCGACACTACATATGGCAACTAATCAACAATTTTAATTTCTGGCCTTATTCTTTATGCACGTGCCGGTACTTTTACAGAGTGACAGGGACAGCCCGGAGTGGTTGAGCCTTCTGCAACGTGATTCCAAATTTTTCCTCCATATCCAAATCCTTGGGCCCAATCCCACCTTCAAGCTTCCAATCAAACGAATTCAAAAGCGAACCAAGCATTACAGGCACCATTCTCACAGCGAGAGGCAATCCAGGGCAAATCCTTCTCCCGGCGCCGAACGGAATCAGCTCGAAATCCCTTCCTCGCATGTCCACCTCCGATTCCAGGAACCTCTCCGGTTTGAATTCCAGGGGATTTTTCCAGATATCAGGGTCCCTTCCGATTGCCCATGCGTTGACGAAAACTTGTGAGTTTTTAGGGACAGTGTAGCCGCAAACCTCGACGTCTTGCTCGACTCTGCGCGGGATTAGGAACGGCACCGGCGGGTGGATTCGGAGAGTTTCTTTCACCATGCATCGGAGATAAGGTAAGCGAGAGATGTCTGCTTCGTCTAGTACTTTACCTTTTCCGATTACTTCTTCGAGCTCTGCTTTGGCTTTTTTCATGGTCTCTGGGTTTTTGAGCGCCTCTGCCATTGCCCACTCCAGTGTGCTCGAGGTTGTGTCAGTCCCCGCAACAAACAGGTCCTGTGCATAAATAAATTCATTCAAAAATGGCCATAATTGAAGAAATAGTACATTTGTTCATCATCATAATTAGTTTAATTTTTACCAAGCACATGCGTTCGATGTGAGTCCGGTCAATCTCTTCAGGGGTTTCTTTGGTGGCGGTAAGGAGGACGTCAATTACATCACTGGTTTGGGATTTCCCCTTTTCTAATCTTTCATTGATTAAACCACCGAAAAGGTCAATCACTTTTCCGAAATGAATAGTCATACGGCGTCGTATTCCCTGGGGATCAATTTTCTCGAGAAAGGGGAAAAAATCAACCAGGTTGGGCTTGCCGGCCTCCACCATGATATTCCACACGAGATCCTTGAATTCCTTAGCGGAATCGGAAAACGGATCCGTCAAATCCTTCGAAAAAATAGTGTTCGACAGTAAATTCAAGGAAGTTCTGAACGCCGCGCGGCCAACATCCACCGCGTCGCCGGTCTGACTGTTTTTCCGGCAATAAGCGATGAGCTCCTGCACTTTTCTACACCTGAGATGCTGATTCGCGTCGAGACGGTTGCCGGAGAACATATTCGAGTTCAGAGCTTTTCGGAGGCTGCGCCACCTGTTGGCCACCGGAAGCCAGACGACGGAGTATTTGAACTGGTCGTGAGCGTGGATGGCGTCGGGGACAGTCCTGCTCGAAAACTGGAGGTCCTGTTTTTGCAGAACCTCCTTAGCCATGGCGGCGGAGAAATCACCACCGTGTTTATGAACCCAAGGCGAAGGCACATTAGGGGCCATAGGTTTTGGCGAGACGAGCGAGAGATTTGTGGGGTTGATCGCCGAGCAAGTGGAGGCTGCCGATGAGGGGAAGCGGCGTTGGGCCCGGTGGAAGCTTTTTGCCCCTGGTGGATAGTGTTTGGAGGCCATGGATTAAGGTCAGAGCAAATAACAGTCCTAGCAGAATTGTGAGGAAATCCATGGCGTGAAAATGGTGTGGAGATTGGTGAAGGGGGTTTGTGTTTGTTTATAATTGGATATGCAGTGCTCGTGGTACGCGAGATGCTTATAAAATAATGCAAAAATGACATTTTTTCTAATTTGTCCGTGTTATCAGAAAGAACATGATCTCCAGAATGACTGGATCAAAATTTAATATTATTTTAGTAGGCGTTTAATTTAAATTAGTTGTTTTTAATATATTATAAATGCAAATAACATTATAGCGGTTCCTGTTTTGTTTCTTTCTTCAATTGTATAGAGGTGTAAAATTGAAAACATTAATGCTATGTACTAAGAGAAAAATAGCAAAAAACACACGTAAGCACCTCGTTATTTCGGACGTGTAACTTCTCATTATCCCAAATATAGGCTTCATATTTATTTATGGTTAACCGTTTTTTTCCATATATATAATTTAAAAGATAAAAATTAATTTAAACATTTTATTTAATCAAAATAAGTTAAGTACTCTAAAAAATGGAAGATATATTTATTAGATACTTTTTATTAATAAAAATTAGAAAAATTAATTATGTGATTTTTTAAATGCCAAGAATTAAATTAGCCATTGCAATATACAATTAATTTATGGACAATTAATAAGAAAATAGATGTAACAATGTAATTAAGAATTAAAAATACACATCATTTTGACAAGTTAAAGCACATAATTTTTTAATAATCTGTTAAAATTTATTAATAACAAATTTGTTTGTTGCTTGCCAAATATCATTTGAATTTAATTTAAGTGATTTTACTTGGCTACATTGTGTGCAAAACTAAACAAATATTGTTTCCCTAGCTATTTAAATCTAATAGAAATTAAAGAAAATGGAAGATATTTTTAAGCGTCTTTTCATTAATAAGATCAACACAATTAACTAAATGATTCCTTTAAATGCCAAAATACAATGATTATTCACTTGAATATTTTTATTGAATATAGTTTAATAAGTTTTTCGAAATTTGAAGTGAGCGATTTGTGTGATAATATACTTTTAAATTTTGAATTATATTTTTGATATTTCTAATTAGTATTTTAGATCTCATATAATCGTCACAAACAAATTTGCGTTAATAAAATTTTGTCTTTTGAGAAATCCCCTGTAATATACCGGAGTTCTAGTTATTTATATTTCAACAACACCCAGTCTAAGATATGGGACAGTGAGACACTTCCTATGTCCACTCATCTTCGTGTGTTTAATATTGAACTTGGGAAGAAAATTTAAGTTATAAGTACAATGCTACCTAATTAGGGAACTCGACAAGATGCTGGTGCGTAAGATAGGTTTTTCTGGAGACCATCTTTAATTTAACATGACCTTTATAGCCATCAACGATATCGTTTTCGATTTTTAAAGTTGGAGGAATCAGGAAAGCATGAATGATATCGTTTCCCTTACTTAGAGGGCAGGACAGCGCGTATGATATTGCTAAATTGGGAGGCTAACAATTATTTAAATATTAATGCAATAAATTCTACGTAACTATCATATATTCTTTTTGAATATCTATTTTTCAGGGACATATATTCTTTGAATATTACTAATTTGCCCATTTGCACTCTAATTACATGGGATACAAATGTTGTGAAATTCGAACCGGATCGACCATCGATTCGATCGGTTTAACAAGGAACCGAACACATCCTATTCCAATTGTATATTAAAATTTGGGTTAGTCTCGCCAAAGCGGTTTAATGGAGTCTAATTCATTAGACGGATCCAAATATATGATCCGTTAGACCACCAACACCCGCACAAGTACCAATACAACATCCGCTAGCTATTGCTAATACATTTTAGGAGAGTTGTTAATACATTTTAGGAGGAGTACTAATATTTTTCGGAGGAAAACTAATATTTTTAGGGTACTACTAAATATTTTTCGGATGATTCTTGATACTTTTTGGGTGGAGAACTAATACTTTTACGAGGAACTACTAATACTTTTTATGAGAAACTACTAATTATATTTTTAGGGACTAGTAATACTTTTTGAGAGAAAAAATTAATTATATATATATATTGGAGAACTACTAAATACCCTCCTGGAAACTACTTACACTTTTTTTAGAGGAACTACTAATATTTTTCGGATGCTGCGTTCGAGAATATTACAAATATGCCATCGATCGCATGAAATTATGGAAAAACCCGCGGTCAAATTGAATTGAATCATCTAATAGAAAAGACTTTAGATGACCTTGACAAGAGTTTGTGTTAAAATTTAAATTTATGTGGCTAAGAAACCATTTTCACTCTGTCAAGCCCAGAAAGAAATTCAAATATTGGTGTCCTCATTCACCGTGCTAAAAAAATCCCTTTTTAGTAAATAACTTTTTTAATTTTATTATAAAATTTGAAGAAAAATATGTTTAAATAAATTTGCATATAACTTCTCTTTATATTAGATTTACACGTCTTTTGGGTATTATAATTTATTATTTTTTATTTCATTTGTATTCGTTAGATTTGTACTTGTGGTTACCTTTTATATATTTGTACACATATATATTTCGATATTATAATTTACTAATTTGGTTTTTACTTTTATTTGTATTTAGTGGATTGTTTTACATTTTGTACTTATATTTATCTTAATATATATATATATATTTATATACGTGTGTGTATATATGTATGTGCGTGTAATACGTAATGCGTTTTTCACGGTTCAACTAGTTATTTAAAAGCGATTTAATTGGTTGAACCATTGACCAGATGACCCAATTATTAATCCGATTCGATGTAAGTTCGGGTTAAAAAAACTAGAGATGTTAAAGTCTTGACTGAAACCGACATGCTTAGGCCAAATTAGTTTGGGGTTGAACGGACCACTATATAACCGACCAAGTAATATCTTTGTGAATTTAATCCTAAACCCATTGGACTTTGTACTAAACGAGCCACTATTGGGCTACAAACCAAAAAATTTAAAATTTATATCCAAATCTTAAATTTTAAATTAATACACACATATCATTAACATTTAAACTAAATATACAAAACTATGTGATCCATAATAAAAAAACCACATAGTTTTATAGTTACATTACATGGACAAAATCTTAAAGTTCAAATATTTAAGCTTTAAACTTTATAAATAAAATAATACAAATATCATAAATAAAATAATACAAATACGATGCAAGTACAAAACTTAAGTAACTACTAATCAAGAATCATCCCCAACCATGTTTGATTTTGTTTAGACAAAGTATTATCATTCATTTCTTCTTCATATAAAATATATAAACTAACAAAAACCAATTGTAAGTAAGAAGTTATTGTCTTTTTGTATATATTATTGAAATCAAATGGTATAAAATATTATAAAAGAATTAAAAATGAATTGTAGAATTAAAAAGAGCAAATAAAGAATCAAAAGGTTTCTAAAACATAAAGTAATTCTGAAATCATCATGTGAATTTTAGAAAAAAATATTATTAATAAGAGATAAATAAAATATAGATATTTTTGTCTAAAAAATGGCTGACTAGTAAACTAGACCGGTTAACATGTGTGCTAGTCTAAACAAGTTTCTGCCTAAATGATTTAGGCCAAAAAGACCTTGATTTAAACGATGCAAAATAATTTAGTCATAATCCTCTCTTTTTCGAGTTTAAACGGGCCAAGTTGGTGGACTACGACCAATTGAATTTCTAGTATCATTTTACCCTGGCCCATCGTACCGTTTACGTACCCTTAACAAAATAAACATACTAACACATGTTTCCAATTTTCTATTATGTTCCCAAATTTCACTGCTAGAATAAAATCTACCTTAGAAAATTGAAAATAAAACTAAATTTAGCATCAACATTAAGAGACCAGTGGATCCTAGGGCTCGAGAGAAGTAACTTCTTCGCCTGTGTTTAGTCTATTTACTTTCGATATTGGACGGATGATGAATTTATGATTAATAGTACGTAGATTGGGGAATCAATAAGGCTACATATGTTTAGTTTCATTTCATCTTTTTGAGGGGAGTTCTATTTTTGTATTGAGAATGTATTTTGACACTTTTCTCCCCAATATTTCCATAAAGTTTGGGCATTTGAAAAAATCAAATTAAAATGTATAATATTCTCTATCAATCTTTTTTAGAGGAGTTTATTTGAAGAACGTATATTGACACTCCCCCTCCTAATTCCATAAAGTTTTGGTGGCATAATTGCAAAATTGGTCATGTAACTATAGATGGCTAGCTAATCTGGCCCATTAAATATATTAGGTAGCAATTTTGATTTTGTATAATTTTAATCTAAACTGGGTGTTTCATTAGTTCATTTGTTCTCATAATACCGAGTTCTTTAGTCAAAATACCAAATTAAAACACCCAAAAATACCTATAATCGTTAAAAGTTCTGAATCGAAATTGTCATTTTGTATAAAGGATAAAATCATCAAGAACAAAACCGCTAACATCAAAATGTTGTATGATTAAGATTGTCAACCCCTAAGAGCTACAAAACTAAAATTGCAATATAGCCAAGTTTTGGCATTTGAAAAAATCGAATTGAAATCCCTAGTATTCTCTATTCAATTATGTGCACTCACAAATTAAAATCATTTTCACATTGAGTGTTTTTTTTTTTAATATAAGGTCCTAAGAGAGTAAAACTGGTGAAATTTGATCTCAAGCAAATAGCATAAATTACAAATAATCAACCAACCGAACTACAATAAACTCTCAACCGAGTTAACATATTTGCTACTTCATAACTCGGCCTTGTGTTGCATATTTTCCAACATTAAAGGGAATTTGCAATTATCCCTCTTTTTCCATAGATTTTATGTTCCTTGGTGCTAAAATGTTAAATTATTATCACTTAGCCCTCGTGTGGCTAGTGGATACAACAAAACCACCATGTCCAAACTCGTGCCACGTGAGCCCTCGTGTCCCTCGTGCACTTCTAAATAAAATCCAACAACATTATGAACATTTGTACTTATAGCCACCTAGTAATTATTTGATGAGATCATAGTGATGCAACTATTTAAAATTTAATCCCAATAAATCCCCACAAAATGATCACTATAAAATTGCCACTACACAAGATAGGTAACCGCATTCCATTCGCTCAAAACAAGTTTAGAACAAAACTAATGGCGGCTCGGCCAAAGCATTTTGTTGCGGTGCAGCGTGGGCCATGGGGCGTGGGTGTACTACAAGCTCAAGCCACGTGTCGAGGCGTAGGCTCTGGGTTCACCCCAATCGACTGGCGGTGCCGGCAACAATGGGAAGAAGCTAGAAGAGGTTCGGTCTTTGCATGACTATACGACACCGTTGCTTGAGGCTTTGGCGTCGGTTCTGAGGGCGAGAAGGTGATCCCGATCGGACACGGTGGCGGTGGAGTGCTGTGACCGCCTACGGCATGGAGAAGTACCCGAAAAGATTTCCGTGGCTGTTTTCTTGAATGCATTGATGCCTCGATTCCAAAAACAAGCCATCCTATGTAATTGACGAGGTATATTAACGGGTTTAGTATTTTATGTCGTGCGAGAAGATTCTAAAATTGGAGGAAAAGATTTGTTTGTTTGATTTTTCTTTTTTTGAGTATATCTAAAAAAAACTTCCCCAAAAAAACAAAAATTCAAACAAACAAATCTTGTCCCTCCATTTTAGATTCCGTCCCTAAATGTCACCTATATAATAATGAAATCATCTTACGTGATTGAAGGGATTTAAACTTGACTATGTTTGTTCAAATCCATTCAATCACATTTCCTTGACAACTTCTTCCCTCAATCACCATCCAAACATACATTCTGACGCTCCGTGCGTTTCTATACTTAGTACACACGTTTTCTAATACATCACATCAAACTTTCATTCCCCATAAACTTTCCTCAATCATCCTCAATCACTAAACAAACATACTACACAAACATACCCTTAGGCATTGTCATTCATATGATGTCTCAAACATCGATTAAATGCCCTAAGAAATAGGAGATGCAACTAAATTATCGGGAATCTGATTCCCTATTCTAGTTCAGTTCCACTTCCTCATCCACTTCATTGGATGCTCGACATATGTATTTACACCGAAAAATCAACATGTGTTTATCTCCTAAATAGGTGTCCATCATCCAATGGAATGTAATAGAAAGCGAAACACAAAAACCGAACAGAAAATCCGGTCCCAAACTACCACTGCTTACAATGATCTCTTGAATACCTGCAAATTATTGTCATTATTATTCACCATATGATGAATTAATTAACAACTTCATTTTTCTTTTTTTTTCAATTTCTTGAAAAAGTATCTTGCGAGGACTCCACCAGAAGCATGGATGGACACACAATTTCCAACCTACGGTGAACCTCCAATTACAGCATTGATTTGTGGACCCAAGTTCATATCCGAGACCCTTTACAACCTCTCTCCTATTGAGGTACTCAAAATTCTGTCTTTCGACTTTCTTCAAACACCTTATGGGCATAACTTTACTCTCAATAACTGCCCAAAATTCATATTACGTGACTGCAGGATCAAGCACTGGGGCACCTCTCTGTAAGACCAGGGTCACTGTTCATGGAAGATTTAGCCACAATGGACAAATTCTCAGATGAGAAATTCGGGTCTGTTCCGCGAGTGTACGTGATAGCAGCTGAGGACAAAACTATAAAACCGGAATTCCAGAGATGGTTGATCGAAAACAATCCGGTAAAGGAGGTGAAGGAAATCAAGGGTGCAGATCACATGCCTATGTTTACCCAGCCAGATGCACTCTGCAAGTGTTTGGTTGAGATTGCAGAGAAACATGGCTAATTTTGATGCCCCATGGACAAGCTTCTTAATTGGAAATATGCCAGCATGTACTTTTATTTAATGGGCTTTTATTTTTGTCTGCTTTGTTCGTTTGATAAGGTCTCCAACCATAAGCTTTGAAGTGCAATAAATTCATGAGAAGGTTTTTTTCTGGATTCATTTTATTTTTAAATATATTCATTCTGGTATTTAGATATTTATATTTTGTTGAGTTAGCCCCCAAAAATAATTAGCCTTTCAAATTAGCTCGCTCTTGCCTGACTATGACCACACACACTGATAAGGATGATCGGATCCATGAGAAACTAAAGGCTGTGTATTAATCTCAGATTTTCCAAGGGAAAAATAGTAAAATACAGACAAAATTATTTTGGCATAGATATGAATTATTGAAAATGATCCAATTGGTATATTTAAATTGTTGAAGACTGTTTTTCCTTTATATGGATACCTGAACTTCATATAACTAAGAAAACCTGCGAAACCTGTATTTTAGAATTTACTTTCTTTAGTACAATAAGGAGAATATATGAGTATGTGTTCTCTACCTAAATTTCCCCATTAGCCTTAAAAAAATGAAGTACAATCAGGGAGAACATGTAAGGGGACACCACATGAGATCGAATTTGGAGCAATCGCCGAGAGCCAGTCGGTCTGATATTTTAGAGGCCCAGGACGAAAGATAATAATGAGGCCCCTTTAGAATGCACAACCTGAAAAACCGGGATATCAAAAAATCATTTCAAATGATTTCTTCTAACATTTTGAGAACCAAATTCATTAATAATATTTTCAAAATCAATTTTTCACTACAACAAATTACCTTTTTTACATCGGTTCTGGAGGACTTTCTACATCGGTTTTACAACCGATGTAGAATCAGGCGTAGTGGAAAGTATGACTTTTCTACATCGGGCATGGAACCGATGTAGAAAATCAAATTCTACATCGGTTAAATCAATAACCGATGTCAAAACTAATCTAAAAGTTGACTGATTGTACGTCGGTTGCGAAATGGAACCGATGTAAAGTTTGCATCTTTTACAGCGTTTGTTGACACAACCGATGTAAAAAAGTGCAATTGTTTTTTAATATCTGGTTTATTATAAAGCAGTCCCAACCTATATTTTCAACTGCGTAACCGACTAGTCCCAATTCAGTCCAACAATACAATGCAACCTCCCACACATTCGAATTAAATATCACTCATGTCAACTCAAAATACATTCATATATAACCAACATTGCAATTCAATCATACACATAGTAACCATAGTTCTTAAACCAAAAATAATTCCCCTTTATTGTCTTGCAAAAGTTCCATATACAAGGCATCCAAACAAATTGAATATATGCATAAACTAAGATTTCAAATAACAATACATAGTTTACCCATACACTACGAATATGGGGAAAATGTAAAGATGCATAAGAAAATACACAAGGAACTAGTATTATTATAAGCTAATCAACTCCATTTCCTAATCATTATTTTGAGAAAACTATCCTCTAGTATGCATATGTGAACTAATTTAAAAACTAAACCAAGTTTAGTTTTACTTTGGTAAAAACCCTCATGAAGAATACAAAGGCTCAGGCTCCACCTTTCTTCTCATCCTGCAAGAAATCGAAACAAAATACATTTGATATCACGCTCGTAGTTTGTGGCTATCGAGTGGCTCAAAAGCATTAAGTTACAAGCGAGCATGCTATGATTGCCGATCTGAGCAGTCATATTTTGAGGAAATTTGTAATTCGAAAGATAGGTTTTATTTTTGTACTTAAACCGACCTCAAGGGTATGTTTTGTAATTATCCCTAAAAACTAATTAGACTCAATGTAATCTTATAGTTAGGGATCGATTAAGGCAACGAACCTCGATGAATCAAATCCCCTTGAATGACAACCAAGAAGCCAACTTTTACTCCAATTGGAACAAAATCCTTCGACATACAAATGAGATGGCTTATCAAAGTGAACCCGCATCTCGGATGAATCTTCTCACAAGGCCATCTAAAATGAGAAATAGAAGAAAATTTAATGCCCATTGAGATTCTTATAACAAGAAACAAGGAACACTTTTACCTTTGTGAGAACCAGGAATAGCCCGAGGAACCATTTGAAATTGTTGCCTCTTCTAGAGCAAGCCATAATCCTGTGCAAGTTGGTGGATTTGTGTGAAGAAATGAATTGTCTGATGTGGCACGTGATGAGAACCTTGATTTCGATGTAGAACACCTTCAATTAATTGTAATAATAATTAGTAGTATTATGGTTTAGTTACTTACAACGAATAAAGACCCCTCCCCATTGACATATTGGTATTGTGAAATGAATAGTTCTTGTGTGTCTATTAATAAAACAACATACAAGTACAAAATGAACATTACACTATAATATAAATGGAATTGACCGAAAATAGCAATCTCGGGATCAAGCCATCAAGATATGTCCAACACATTGACTTTCTTGATTCACTCTAATACCATTAAATTGAGGTAATAACACTTCATAACCTTTAGGTTTCAATAATTTGTTAGTGGAATAAAATCAAAACCAAGTGCGTGACATATGTCTCAAGATTAAACTAAAACTTATACTTTCTACCCTCTTTGTGCCCACAATAATAGTCTTTATACTTTCTAACCCCATGGCAAGGGGAGTATTCATAGTATCTCGGGACACCGAGAAAATGGCTAACACGAAAGCCGCAGACATCGTTCGAGTCCTGCTGATATGTTCCCTCTTGCTTCAAGCAGCAACAACAGAATTTCTTACCTATGATGCCCTGCGAAGAGGGGGACCCAATTAGAAAAAAGGAGAAATCTTACCAGAAACTAAGGGCTGACCAATTAGAAAAAGAAACATACGAGAAAAGTATAAAACGAATTATGAACGGAGTGAAACAATCATCTAACTAAGACAAAAGGTGAAATACAGGTAGTTAGCACCTGAGTTTGCAACAAAGAGACAATATTAGTATAGGTCTGATCATGCAAAGTAAAAGACTATTAAGTGTTTAGAACACCAATAGTAGAAATTATGTTTTCTTTGTTTCTCATGGTAAAATCGATTAATAAGGCATTTTGTCGAACAACTTATAACATAATGCAAAACTAGCTAATACATGCAATGACCATAAAAGATGAATGAAAAATGTTAAACACATGGATAAGCATGCATTCAATAGTTAAAGTAAAACATATTATGCTGGCAGTCATGGTAATTTGACTGGATTAAGGCTTGCCCTTCAATTCAAACAAATAGAAGTCTCCCCGTAAGTTATTCTTGATTGATTCATTAACTTTATCAGTATAATATCTACGTATAATGAACCAACTTATTTGGTAAATGTCACAGACATAGTTCGATTGGCTATAATGATCATTGATCATATTGAATAGTACATAAAAAATTCTGATGTTTTGTCCTGTATTCCCAATCATCAAGGTCGCCAATGAAACAAGTTATCAACAAATATAGCAATATACAAGAGAGCTATGACGGCTACCGCTTTCGATGAATAAAAGAATGCAAACAATCATCTCTTCTAAAATATATAGTGCTCACACATACTACTAGAAGCTCTTTACTGCTAGCAACATAAAAAAGAAAATTATATCCTCTTGCATTTGAACACATCCACTAACAGTCTAACACCAATAAAACTATTTGCAGTCCACAAATCATTCAACCAATTCACTAACATTATTAACTATCACAGTTAGAATCATTATTTTGTAGTAGTGAATGGGCACCTATAAGCATGATATACGGTATGGAGCGTGCAATTGCCACTTGGGAAGGTTCGTGGTTCATCTTTGCAAACTTTTATCTAGCTTGTACTTGTTGGCATATTGAATCTCATTTAAAATCTGATTAAAGAGTTCATATTCTACTCAAAACACACTAAAGGATACACCTTTAACACTATCAAACACTAAAATCGGAACCCAATTTGATAGATTACTGAAATGATATCAAATAGGACTTCAATTTGATAGATTACTTTTCTCATATTCATCTTGATATTCTTTGGAGGAATATGCATACACAAAATTCTCCATTATGTACAAACTTCTCTTTATGCTCCTGTTTTAAGGTCAAAATCGAGATTTTATTCATATTTACCAAGTTTCTTCAACAAAATTTCTTTATAAAAATTCAAATGACTTTCAATTCAAAGTATGAATACCACATTTATCAACAAGATGCAACATGAACCAAGGGATGAAGGCAAGAAATACAATTTAAGCTAAACCCAAAAATTATTTGGGAGTCCATCACCAAGAAACTCTATTAGTTTGCATTTGATGAATTCAAGCTATTGAATTTAACATTCAACATGATGGACTATAAAAGTATAGCCAATATTTCAATTTTACTATTACAAGTCGTGTAAAGGTTTTCAATCAACAGATCAAAGGCCACAAATACTTCAAAGACTACAAAGAACATGGACGAATGGGCACCTATAAGCATGATCTATAATTTTGAAGTGTTTCCTAAAAGCCCATTTCGATCAAAGCCACTAAAGAACCACAACCTCCATTGACTAAAAACACACAATATATTGATCTCCGAGATTTGGTAAAGGACCCGATTATGCGGAGAATCTATACTTAATGCAATCGTAAACGGATCAAACGAATCGTTTATCTAATTGTGAGAATAATGAAGAAATTGAAGAATTAATCAACTGTAGCAGCAGCGCGATCGGTCGGAGGAGGACGAAAGTGGCAACAATAAAAATTGTATAGAAAAACAATTTCCACACCACAAAATCAAAATCGCAGAGCATAATCCCCACCATTAAACCTACATGAAAGAGAGAAAACGACGATTATTTACATATGGGTGACTGTTTCTACGACCAAGAGGGTGTATATTTCATGGAATCCCAAGCCTAGAGCCCTAGAATGTGTAAAATGGAGAAAAGTTACACAAAAGACAATTCTTCAAAATCCTGTTCCTCGTAGTCGAAACACTACCTATGAACAAACAAAAGGAAAAGGTAAATCGAAACCTTTCATAGTTGGTTCATGTGCCTCGCAAACGATTCTCTACCGCGGCGTGCGAGTTTCAAATCGACCTCGGCTTCGCCAATGAGCGAGTTGGCTAGATCTTGAGTTCCCGAACTCGAAGAAATCGATAGGCCTGGATCCTGGATCGACAGCGGCGGAGGCGGACGGAAGAACGGAGGCGCGAGGATAGGGTTTCATAGAAATACTCATGGCGAGAAGATGTGAAAAGTCTTGTTATTTCGGGAGAAGAATCGGAGAAAAGTTTTCTAAAATTTTACAAATTTGCCACCTAGTTATTTTATCTATATCGTTTCCTTTGCAATCGATGTAGATTCTTGTAATTTTACATCCTTTAAGGTTAACGGATGTAGAATGTCGGGTTCTACATCTATTTTTACGCAAATCGATGTAAAAATCTTCTTAATATTTACAATTACGCCACCAATGTATTTTTTTACAATGGTTCTTTTATAACCGTTGTAAAGTCATGATGTAAAATCTATATTTTGTAGTAGTGTTTCCAACTTATTAAAAAAAAAAAAATCGAAATGTACCTACATATCCATTTTTCCAACATATCCATTTTAATACAAAAGTTGCTAATCCATTAATATTTTTTGTGATACGTTAATCGTAAATACGTTTTTAAAATTTGAACTTATAGAAAATTCTTTGTGCATATGCCACGATTACATTCATAGTTAATAATATTCTATAAACTCATATGTACCTACATGCATGTATATACACATATATGGTAGCCCTAGTGGGCCCTAAAAATTTAGGGGCCCGGGCGGTCGCCCTTGGGCCCCTCCTTCGGCCGCCATCGCCGAGAAGAGACAAACTTTTACTACTAAAACAAAAGATTGATCCCTACTATTAGGAGTTACTTGAATCCAAACTATGGATAAACAAAATTTACCCGCTTTATTTTTATTAAAATTGGGTCCCAGTCATTACATAGACTCGAAAAAGAGTAATTATTCCCATAACCACCGGTTAAATTTACCCGTTTTATTCTAGGCTTGGCTTTCTGTGGCTGCGGCCCGGCCGCCTGGGGGCGTCGACGTAAATCTCACTGAAATCTAACACTCGTGGACAGAAATTGACTTATACAATGCGATTTGCCTTAATATATTTATATGCCTTGGACGGGTCCCTCATACAAATCATCATTCATGTGCAACCGGCAACGTAGCATGTGTATTTGCCAAAGGATTTTTAGGCTAATTAATGAACAATTTTAATAGTGATTCGTCCTTTATCTGATCTAAGAAAAAATATATTTAGCATGGTAAAAGCAAATACAAAAGGCAAGTGAAAGTTGAAACAATGGTTGGAATATACTATGATGTGAAATTAGTTGCTTAATGGTCGAATTTAATTGAATATTTCTCGAGTTATTGAATGTTTTTAGATTTTAAAGGAGAAAACTATGCATGGTTACGTTATTTAGATTTCTTTATGAAACATAATTTGATTCCTAAAGCGTTTTTGTAGAGTAAAGAGGATCCTTCGAGTTTGGATACGTAATTCCAAAGTCTGTTTTATCTTGTATTCCAAGTTCACAACCGCATACTGGACTGACACTTGTATTTTAGAAATGAACCCACTTAGCATGGTGCCCAGGACCCAAACCCATTACTCTACTTGGACTATATAAAGTGATCACTTTCCGTCGTGGGATTGAGTCTCACTCCACCCCATATTCTCATTTACATAACATTTATTATGTTTTAAGTGATCAACTTATTGCATTTATTGTTCATTCATTCCAAATTGATTTTGAGAAATTCAAATGCTAATCTCAAATATTTAATTGGTAGATTTTTTATTATTTATTTTATATCAATATTCTATGAATAAAAACTACTTAGATATTCGGTTTAATAAGGGTCAAAACCCACATTTATCAAAACCAAATTCCAATAATTTTTATTTTCTCAAAAAAAAAATTCCAATAATTTTTAGTAGAAAATGTTATGCGTAGCTGACAATCAATACAAATGCAACAAAAAATGTAATAGATTTCGTAACAATAAATTTTAGTATTTTGTAAGTTACTTCACTATATATATACACACACATATGGATAATTACTTAAATTACCCATGAAATTTTGGTTAACTACAAAAAAACTCATAAAATTTCAAATATTACAGAAAACACCATCGGCTTTTATATATATTATACTTTATCTCATTCATAAACAAAAACATTTCAAGCACGCCGCCTACATTTATAAAAATATTGCAATTATTCTCTTATATTTAACACGAAATCAATAAACATCATTTGTCTTTTGGTAATTTTCAAACATATCTAGGTATATTTGTAATTAACCCAAACTTCAGGGGTAGTTTTATAGTTATCTCTAGGGCTAATTACTCTAGAGGTTTTGAAAATTACAAAAAAATCTCTCGAGGTTTGATTCCACGTTATATTTTCCTCTTTCGTAAAAAAAAAATATTTAAAATATCCTTGATACTTATAATTTATAAAAATATTAAATTAACAACTTAAATTTAAGATATAATCAAAACTGATGAATTTTTGTAATTTTAAACCATCTCTTTCAATCAACCCAATCTCATGTGCGGTTTTTGTAATTATCCCTTATCCATGGACCATATATATATGCATAATGCATCATTACATAGTCCACCACACGAAACATCCCGAGAACATAAAAGTGAGCAAAAGAAATGGAAGCAAGAAAGCAGCAACTACACATAATCCTTGTACACGGCGCCTGCCACGGAGCATGGTGCTGGTACAAGCTGAAGCCGCTGCTCGAGGCGGCCGGCCACCGCGTGACGGCCCTTGACATGGCGGCCTCAGGCATAGACTTGAGAAATCTGCACGAGATCCGCACATTTTCCGACTACACGCAGCCATTACTGGAGTTGATGGCCTCAATTACGGCGGAGGAGAAGGTGGTTCTAGTAGGACATAGTTTTGGTGGAATGAACCTGGGCCTTGCTATGGAAATGTACCCTCAAAAAATTAGTGTTGCTGTTTTCCTGACAGCTTTCATGCCTGATTGTGTACATACACCATCCTTTGTTTTGGACCAGGTAAAACTTGTGGCTAGCTCGCCTAATTAATTAATCTTGCTTACATTTATATTTAGGGATAATTACATAAAAAAAACCTGAGGTTTGGCCTAATTACAAAAAAATCCAGAGATTTTTAAAAATTACAAAAAAAGCCTTAAGGTTTGATTCTGCTTACATCTCCCATGAATAAGCAAAAAAATATTACACTTAACCCCTTTAATTTAAGATAAAATCAAAGCCGAGGGTTTTTGCAAATTTGAAACATCTATGGATTTTTTTGTAATTAGCTCTAATCTAATACTACTAATTATTTAGTTATGCTTAATAAATTATTAATTATTCAACACGTATAAATATAAATTTATTATAATCATATTTTATTTATTTTTATATAAATAATTAGATATGTTTCTCAATCTTTCCCTCTTCATTTGAAGTACTTTGAGCGAACTCCAGCAAAAGAGTTGTTAGACACTGAGTTCTTACTTTATGGAACCCCACAAGAGCCCCTATATAACTTCATTGTTCTTCGGCCCCAAGTTCATCTCATCAAAAATTTATAATCTATGTTCACCTGAGGTTCGTTTATAATTGCAAGTAATGAATACAAGTTATTACATCTAAACAATTTTTTTAAAAACAGAATAAAAAAAAAGAACTAGTAAATGTTTTTTTGTAGCAGGATGTGGCATTAGCAAACATGTTGCTAAGGCCAAGCTCTGCATTTCTTGAAGATTTGTCAAAGATGAGTGTATTCTCAAAAGAAAGGTTTGGGTCCGTGAAGAAGGTTTACATAGTGTGCACACAAGACAAGGGTATTCCCGTAAATTTCCAACGCTGGCAAATCGAAACCATTGGAGTGGACCAAGTGATGGAAATAGAGAACGCTGATCATATGGCTATGCTCTCACAGCCTCATGAACTTTGCCAATGTTTACTTGACATAGCATATAACTATATCTAGTTCTTAGTACATTGGATTTGATATGTTTCATGGTTAATTGGCATAATTACTACAAAAAAAAGTCAAATTATTTTTCAAATTTATAAATATCTCTTATTCATGTTTTTGTTTTACAAATTACACATGTTGAGGCGATAACTCAAATTATGTATGTATTTTATTTATTTTATATCTTTTCACGTGTCTAAGTTGAAGTCACTTGATTTAGATCGATGATTATCTCCGGGTCTTGGACTTTCGGTGTCGGGATAGAGGTAAGGGATCCCACTAAGATGAACATACGTTAGGCTAGCCGAAGAGGGTCCCGACTAAGACCCTCCGATGCCTAAGTCAGATCGAGCTCGGGGGTATTGAGTGGATAAACAGTAAAAGTAGATAGTAAAAGTGAAAAGTGAAATAGTTACCATTTGGCTATTGTAGCAATGTATTTATAGGTTTTTCTAGCACATGTGAGAATTTTAGTTATGCCAAGTGTAACCATCTGGAAGGCGGAGTTGTAGTTGACTGTTAAAAAGATCAAACGGTTCTCCTATCACTACAAGAAAAAACCAGTTTACCTACAGAAAAATCTGTAGGTAAATGTTAAGAAAATTATAAAGTGTAGGTAAAATCATTGTAGGTAAAACCATTGTAGGTAAATATTTTACCTACAGAATCTAAAACTGTTGGTAAATACCTACAGAAAATCTGTCGGCAATTGAAAAACTGTCGGTAATCTGTCGGTAATTTGTTGGTATAATTTGGAGGAAAATGATATTTTTTATTCTGTTGGTATTCTGTAGGTAACTGTAAAATTTTGTGACAAAATCATTTTTGTCGGTAAATTCTGTCGGGAAACTGAAATTTTCTTGTAGTGTATTGTGTCGAGTCCCTATCGTCGGGACTCGGTAGGTCGGTTCATACTTGACCCAAGAATGAGACTGTTGTATTTTATTGAAACAATACCTCACTGCCTTTATCATCACTTAAAGTCTTAAACACGACATTTAAGAAATATTTTATTTTTTTAATAAAATGTTAGATTTCATAATAAACCTGAAATTAAACCCCTAAACAAGGGGCCAAGACTATTTTGTAGTAAGGGCTTTGCTAATAAATAATAATGGCTGGGCTTTTGGTGCAGGGAGTCATATGGGCCCAAATCTTACTGAAATCTAATTCTCGTGGACAGGAATTGAACTCATGCAATGCAACTTGCCAAAATTTATTTGTCAATTCTTTGGACGGGCCCCGCATACATTCACATGTGCAGTGACGAAGCCAGAAATTTTGGGTAGGGGGCTCAACTAATATTAATATAAAAAGAGTGCGTCGAATTTTTGGCCGCTTCTACATAAGAAAAATAATTTTAACCGTGTTTTTTTAGCTATTTTTGAGTTCAAAATTTCCCTTTGTCTTTTTTATTTAATTTCTAGGGACCGCCCCACGACTCGATCTTAAAAATGTACCGCATCGTTTTTGAAATATAATTAAGTACATAATCCGAGAACACAAGAAGGGTATGACCATATCAAAATGACTAAAAATATGTTTTTCGGAAAATATGACTATTTTTCATTTTTATAAAACATAAGTGGACAATTGTCCACTACCACATATAAAAATGAAAAACAATACATTAAATTTAAGAAAATAAGTAGAAGTTTTGATTAAGTCAATGTATTAATTCAATCGCATCTTAATATTCAATAATAAATAAAAAATACAATTATATCAATATACCAAAATGGACAAATAGAGGCACAAGATAATAATGCAAAAATTCAAGTTAATGTTTATGGCGAACTTAAATAATGTACAAAAGTTTAAGAAAAGGGAAAAATGATCAAGACTCATATTTTTCAAGATTAAAAAATGAAAGTAGGAAAGAGAAATTCAATATAATTGAAGACATTTTTTTTGATTTTCTATTTTTTTAAATTAAAATATGAAATAACCAAAATACCCCTATTTTTTTCAAAATTTGAGGGGGGCCCAGTACCCCCCTTGGCCCCCACATGGCTTCGTCCATGTGCAATGCAACGTAACACGAGTTTTAGGCTAATGAACAAGTTCAATAATGATTTTTGTCCTTGATCTGAAATAAGAAAAAAAAATATTTAGAAAAGCAAATACAAAAAGCAATTCGAAGTTGAAACAACCATTGAAATATATACTATAACGTGAAATTATTTTGCTTAATTGCTTGGGTTTTAAGTTGATTTCTCAAGCTATTAATTGGCAGTATTTGTGCACAACTAACTTTAGAAATATTCCGGTGTCAAAAAAAAAAAACTTTAGAAATATTCCATTATATATGGTAAGTTTATTTATCTTGAAACTTGAAAGCTAATTTTTGTAAACACGCGGTTTACAATAACAGCGGATCTCTTTATTGATTTACTTGTCTCATCCAAAATGGAAGAATCCTATTTTGAATGGAACGTTTGGGACGTGTAACGGGACAACAGATCTCGACACGGCAGATTCTCTTGTGACTTATACATGGATCGTTGAAGATGTAATCTTTGTTTTTAGCATAGTTGCAAAGCAATTCTTTGACGCTATTCGGACGACAGATTTTTTTCTTAATTTTGACTCATTTTCGAATCGAAATGATTTTTTTCACGATTAGAGCAAAATCGGTGCAACCTAGGGACATCTTGACCGGTTTTTACAACACTTTGGATTTTAATTTTTCTTTGAAAGAAAAGGCTATTATAAATTACTCGAACCGGTCCAAAGATCAATGAGACAAAAAGTCGGGAAGATTTGTTTTTCGATGAAATGGGCAAACTCGTGGGCAATAAAATTCTCTAGTAAGGAATCCAAAAGAAACCAGCGAAATTAAAATTGGTAAGCATATATATGTTCAACATCAGCTAAGATAGGTTCGAAGTCCGGGTGAGGGTCAGCAGCCCTTGACGCAGCAAGATTATATTCGCCGAGTCTCCATGAAACCAGATGCATGTGCGTGAGCTTGGAAGCCTTTGCTAGTAGAATCGCTTCACAAAGATAAGTCTTTATTTGTTTTTTTTTTTTACTAATATAAATCTAGCTTTATTTGTTTTAGGCAGACTATTACTTGTAAGAGGTTTGGTAGTACTAGATTTGCTAGAGTGTTTAAGATTCTACAATATCTAGTCTATAATATGTAAGGCAGCAAAGAAAGAGTGACGTGATTGTAGTAAAATCAAATTATTTTGAAAAAGAGATACAAGAATGACATCACAAGAGATTAAGGTACTTAAATTCTAAAATAGTATCTTGAACTTTTACTTAATAAGGCTTAATTGCAGTTTTGGTCCTATAAATATAAGGATGTTGCATATTTAGTCCTGTAATTATTGTGTATAGCAATTTTGGTCTTGTATGAATTAAAAATTGGTAAATTTGGTCCACTAAATATGCTATGTAGCAATGTTGGTCCCGCAAATTTTAAAATTTTCAATTTTAGTCCCATAAGTTCTGAGTTCGTGCAATTTTGGTCCTCAAAGGATGAAATATGACTTACCTATTTGGGACCAAAATTGCACAAAAATAAAACTTATGGGACTCAAATTCCATAAAAATAAAAATTTACGGGACTAAAATTGCTACATAGCATACTTACAGGACCAAATATGCAACCACTTTGAATTTACAGGACCAAATATGCTACTCTTTATACTTACAGGACTAAAATTGCAATTAAGCCACTTAATAAATTGATTTTCTCTAGGCGTGGCTCCATGTAATAGGTTACTTTGTATCCTAGACTCCTAAAAATTTATTGCCCCGAACATTAGTGTAACATTTTACTTGGTTTTGGTTGAAGATACACTACAAGAAATTGAAATTTTACTGAAGCGGAAAAATCCGTCGGAAATAGCTTTACCGACGGTTGGCGACGGAATGCCGACGGACCTTTCAGCCGGTAAAACGCTTGTCGCCAATGACTTAACGACGGATGAAAGAATCCGTCGGTGAATTTACCGAAGCGAAATCCTGACGATCGCCGAAGAAAAGACGATGAGACAATGGCGACAAGATCCCGACGGATTTTGTGTCGGTCAATTGATATCTGTCGCTAAGTTAAGCCGACAACTAATGACAAATTGCCGACGGAACACCGACGGAATGTTGCCGACGGAACAACGACGGATTATTTGCCGATAGAACGCCAACGGATTGCCGACATATTTACCGACAGATTCTCGACAGATTTGCCAAGTTAGCGGCCAGTTGTTGGCGACAGACACGACGAATTTTGCAATTGTTGTTCTATCAACAATCCGTCGATGTCCGTCGGTATTTGTGTAAATTTCAGTTTTTTTTTTCAGTTATAATTTTTTTAATTTCCTATTTTTTGCTTTATAAAAATCAATTTTAACCATTTCAGTTCACAAAACAAATATTACCACTCAAACATGAAAATCCAACACAACACAATCCAACATCCGAAATTTAACATCCAACATGAAGATTCAACAACTAACATCCAAAACTCCAACATAAACTACAAAGTAAAGCAACATTCAAAAATCCAACATAAAAAACATAATACCAAAACAACATCCAAAAATAAAATCATATCCATAATCTACCCTTATCCAACAACCAAAAGTAATACTCTAATCATCACTAAGATTCACATCACCATCATGATCGCTTTGTGGGCCATGGGGAGGTAGGTCTTGGGGAGGTGAAGTCTGAGTGGTGCTCATGTTCGCCATCATCCACTCCACCCGTTCCTCGAGGGTGCTCGTCCGAGTAATATACTCATCCAATTTCTTTTGTACCTCGCTCGACCCTCGGCTCTTGCCTCCTCTTTGAGGCGCTCTCTGCCCTGAGACATCAAGGTTCCTTGAAGCTATACGTAAATAACAATCATAATACCTAAAACATCAACATAAATAATGAATGAAAATAGTAAATGATCAATATTATGTAAAGTAGAAAAATACCTTGTGAGTCGCCATAATTACCAATGCCAAAGATGCGTTGTTTTTTGAAATTCCTCCCGCACTTGTAATATAGTGATCATCAATCCTCTTATTACGATGTGATTGGTCTAAGTTGAGAGTCGGCAGTCAAAGATTGATCATTCACTATAAGAGACTCCAACTTCAACTACCAAAAAGAAAAAAATAATATTAGAACATGAACAATATGGCAAAAAAGATGGCTATTTCATTTTGATTATGATTCTTCATCAATTTAATTATGATTCTTCATCAATGTACAAAAAAGATATGTACTCATCAAACGAACTACTTTAGTAGTTCTATTTTGTTGTTCCCAAAGTATAAATGATAGAAATTAAGCCCGCCTTGGGCCACGGGTTGGGCGGACCAGCCCACCTTTAAATTTAAAAAAAAAAAAATATAATTTCCATATAGTCAATTTTATTAGGAGATGACATACACCAGAGGCATAGAATCAGATAACCAGTACTTGTGTAGCTGATAGCATAATCCCTTATAAACTTCAAGATTTTTTTGTCAAAAAGAAAACAGTCATGTTAATATTTTAAAATATATAGGAAAGTTAAATAATGAAAACACTGCATCATACAGGAAAACAATACAACTTCATTAATCATCAAACAAACCCTCAGCAGAAAACGTGTTCATGATGCTGTTATCATGTTCTTTAATATTTGCACAAAAGCAAAGCATCTTTATTGTAATGCTTGAGAAATGAGATGAACTTTTTTTTAAAAAACAAAAAAGTTAGCAAAATGATACATATATCCGGGTGAAATTGTTTTCAGTGGCTGTTTCACTTTGAAACTATTCGGATTAAAATGATTTATCTTCATAGTCACTTCCACTTACCTAGACCTTGGCTATATATACATGGAACATTTCATAGTCGGAAACAACAAAGCAGCATATAATTCTAGTACACGGCGCCTGCCACGGGGCATGGTGCTGGTACAAGCTAAAGCCGCTGCTGGAGGCAGCCGGCCACCGCGTGACGGCCCTTGACATGGCGGCCTCCGTCATAGACTTGAGAAGCCTGCACGAGATCCGCACATTTTCCGACTACACGCAGCCATTACTGGAGCTGATGGCCTCAATTCCGGCGGAGGAGAAGGTGGTTCTAGTGGGACATAGTCTTGGTGGAATGAACCTGGGCCTTGCTATGGACATGTACTCTGAAAAAATTAGTGTTGCTGTTTTTTTGACAGCTTTCATGCCTGATTCTGTACATATACCATCCTACGTTTTGGACCAGGTAAAACTTGTGGCTCGCCTAATCAATCTTGCTTACATTTATATTCCAAAAGGTAAATTACAAAAATTCTCCTCAGATTTATATGGATTCTTTCGTGGGTATGGATTTAAGTCGAAATTCTATTAAAAAATAAAATTTGTGTCGTGGATTATATTCATAGACCATTTCACACAAGTTTTTGTGTTATAAAAAAATTGCAAATAGTACCGTGCGATCTGTTTTTGTTTGTAAAACATAAACTTATATGGGATATTTGTGATTTTGATAATTATCGGAGTTTTTTTATAATTAGATCAAATCTCAACTGTAGTACTTGTAATTAACCCTATCCAAAATATATTCCATTTGTCCCTTTCTCTGATTTTATTCAATTCGATAAAAAGTATTAGATGCGAATTAAAACAAGTGAAAATTTCTTGAAAGTTAGTAGTTGCACACATGTTTTTTGTGCTGTTATTATTTTTATTTTTTTTATCTTGACTTATAGCCTATAGTAATTGGTAAATGGTAGACTAGCTATAGTATTCATATATATTTACTTAGCTAGAAGCTAGATAGTTATGCATTATTAAATTCTTACTTATTCCACGTATAAATAAATGAATATAATATATGTATTTAATCAATATATTTTATTTTTATATAACTTATACTCCTCAATTTCTCCCTAATTAATTTGAAGTACTGGGAGATAACTCCAGCAGAAGAATGGTTAGACACGGAGTTCTTACCTTATGGGACCCCACAACAGCCTCTAACTTCAATGTTCTTTGTGCCCAACTTCATCTCATCCAAACTTTACAATCTATGTTCACCTGAGGTTCATTTTGTTTTTTAATATTTCTTACATATATGCAGTACAAACACGAGTTATAAATTTAAATAAAAAAAAAGTAATAGCAAATGGTTTTGTGGTAGGATGTGGCATTAGCAGATATGTTGCTAAGGCCAAGCTCTATGTTTCTTGAAGATTTGTCAAAGAATAGTGCATTCTGAAAAGAAAGGTTTGGGTCCGTGAAGAAGGTTTACATAGTGTGCATACAAGATAAGAGTATTCTCTTAAATTTCTGGCAAATCGAAACAATTGGAGTGGACCAAGTGATGGAAATTGAAACCGCCGATCATATGCCTATGCTCTCACAGCCTCAGGAACTTTGCCAATGTATACTTGAAATAGCAAATAATTATGTTTAATGTTGGAAATTCTTTGAAGAAAATTATTTTTTTAAATTTAACTTTATCAATAGTAAAGGGCAAAAGTTTTAATGACCTTGGCAATAGTAAAGGTCAAGTTTTTGGTTGTGAAGGGTCATATTTATTTCTATAAATATGGTTAATTTTTCATTTGTAAGATACAAAAATCTTACAAAAATTTCATCTCTCTCCTAATGTTCTTATAATTTAAGATTTGGTGATAATTTCAGGCATAATTTTCATTCGCCGGAATAGGTAATCCGGTTTTCTCGTCTTATCCTGGGAAACAGACGTCCAGAATAGGGGACGAATCTGTTTTAAGGATAGTGTGTTGAACACACGATTCGAGCTAAGTTTTATTTTGTTTGAAAATTTTACCGATTTGGTTTTCGATTCATATAAATTGTACTAGAAGAAATACTATTATTTTCCTACAAACTTAAAAAATGCATTCTTACTTCTAGTACAAAGATATCGTTGCCAATTATCTCATGTGTTCAAAATGCAGGATGTTAGCAACTTTCGGATTATTAAGATTGATTTATTAGTAGTAATCGATTTTGATTTGAATCAACCTCTTAATCGCATTTTATATTGGCAACTTGAATAACTATACAATTTTCCTATTGGCAACTTTAATAATATTTGGAATGATGATATTTTGCATGATGTTGGTTTTATCTTGAATCATGTTGGCAAAGTGTTGATTGGAAGATGTTTCAACATTATTAAAAAAAAAATCAAATAATTTGCATCTTTGAAATTGTTGGCAATTGTAATTTTGATGATTGCAATATATTACCTTAAAAATTGGTTTATAGTGCACTTCTTGTATTAATTGGGTTAGTTCCAATAATTTTTGGACTAAAGAGATTAATACCGTGCTATTTGGAGTCAAGTTGTTGATTTGGACCGATTAACACCTATGTAAATTCGGAGTGGAAGCAAATTGCAATTTGACCGTCCGACTAATTTTGACCGATTGGACTATATTTTGGACTGTTTGGACCGATTGGACTATATTTTGATTTGTTTGGGTGATTGGACTAATCTTTGGACTAATAGATTAATACTTGTGCAAATTCGGATGAAAGAAAATTGCAAGGACCTTATAATAAAAACTTGAACTATATTTAGTAAATGTGTTCTTATCGGTTGTGTTCCGATTGTTCAAGTGCTAAACTTCTTGTATTGTTTGTTTGAAAATGGCATCCGAATTAAATGTGGTGGTCAACCCCGTTGTGCCAACACGGGATTTTGTACCAAACAATCTTTGGGTTTAACCATGTTGTGTGCCAGGCTTTTGTAGCCAATCACACACTTAATGTATTGGTTAATCATTGTGAAAAAACAAAAAAAAGTTTAACGGCTTGAATTTTAAGCGGTGGCAATAGAAAATATTTTTTTCTTGACCATATTGAACTTGACACGATTCTTGCGAAAAGATCATCCACAACTTAGTGAGGATAAGATCGATGCACAAGCGTTTAACGCTTTGGATGCTGGATACATGCTAATTTCTTGAGTAGAAATTAAGTCATGAATGGCCTTGCAAATTAGGTACGTGTATAGCTCAAAGAAAACTAAAGAAGTGAATTTAAAATAAATGAATGTGATAAACATATGTATGTTAAATAGACGGAAATGACTATGTCATTTTATGTCTTTACGTGACGACATGTTTATCATTGGAAGTAATGATAAAATAATTAAATCCACTAAAGATATGTTGAACTTGAGGTTTGACATGAAAGATATGGGTTTAGGCGACGTGATCCTCGGAATAAAGATTTCTAGAACTTCAAATGGACTGACACTAAATCAGTCACATTATGTAGATAAGATTCTAGGAAAATTTAGTAAGGATGACACGTCATTAGCTAGAACTCCAATAGACACAAGCAAACATCTATCGAAGAATAGAGGTGAGGTTGTGTCTCAAGTTGAATACTCACGAGTCATAGGAAGTTTAATGTACTTAATGAGTTGTACACGACCGGACATTGCCTATGCGGTGAGTAAATTGAGCGAGATACACAAGTAATCCGAGGGCATGACCATTGGAAAGGGATAGTGAGAATACTACGGTATTTAAGATATACTCGTAATTTTGGGTCTGCACTATACAAGATATCCCGTTGTTATTGAAGGATATAGTGATGCTAATTGGATATCGATATTAAAGACTCTAAGTCTACAAGTGGATTTGTATTCACTTTAGGAGGTGCGAAATATCATGGAAATCTTCTAAGCGACGATTATAGCTAGGTCTACTATGGAGTCCGAGTTTATTGCTCTGCATGTGTGGTGAAGAAGGTTTCGAATGGCTTCAAATTTCTTAGAAGATATTCCAAAATGGCCTAAACTTTGTGCAAAGAATTTGTATACATTGTGACAGTCATTCTTGCATTGGTAGGGCACGAGCGATATGTACAATGGTAAGTCTAGACACATATGTCGTAGACACAATACCATTAGACAACTACTCTCAACCGGTGTTATCTCTATTGACTACGTGAAGTCAAAGGATAATTTAGTAGATCCTTTAACCAAAGGGTTGAATCGAGAGTTAGTTGTGAAATCATTAAAAGGAATGGGACTTAAGCCTCTAGAAAAATGAGTTGATACAATGAAAACCCAACCTAGTTGACTGGAGATCTCAAGATCTAGGTTCAAAGGACAACCTAGTTGTAAAAAGACTCTATGATCATTGTGGGGAGTTATCCCTTGTCCATTCCTTAACAATATACCCGTGGAGAAGAGGATAAGCAATTTGGCTTTTAATGATTCTTGTGCGTCGGTAAGTCGAAAGGGGGTAGTACGTGCTATCTTAAATGAGAATCACCTATGTGAGAGAGAAGTGGGGCCGCAAGAGAATTGTATGAGGCTCATTCTTAGAACCTCTTGCGAACCAGGCGTATGTTCGGGGCCATTAATGAACATAAACATGAGAATCTAAGTATGTTAGGAAGAATCTTGTGTGAGGTATATCATCGTTTACACAAAAGGCGAAACAGTTCAAGGACATCGTGTCTCATGATCGGCTAGTAAAGTAAATATGCTTTCACAAGGAAGGTTCAAAGGGTAACACCTACCTATCCTATGCAAGATTCAACTTGTTGGATTTTATCACCAAAACTTTGTATTTTCGTAATTTTCTTCATGTGGGGGATTGTTGGAAATTCTTTGAAGAAAATTATTTTTTTAAATTTAACTTTATCAATAGTAAAGGGCAAAAGTTTTAATGACCTTGGCAATAGTAAAGGTCAAGTTTTTGGTTGTGAAGGGTCATATTTATTTCTATAAATATGGTTAATTTTTCATTTGTAAGATACAAAAAATCTTACAAAAATTTCATCTCTCTCCTAAAGTTCTTATAATTTAAGATTTGGTGATAATTTCGGGCATAATTTTCGGTTCGCGAAATAGGTAATCCGGTTTTCGTCTTATCCTGGGAAACAGACGTCGAGAATAGGGGGCGAATCTATTTTAAGGATAGTGTGTTGAACACACGATTCGAGCTAAGTTTTATTTTGTTTGAAAATTTTACCGATTTGGTTTTCGATTCATATAAATTGTACTAGAAGAAATACTATTATTTTCCTACATTTAATTCATACGAAGATGTAATTGACGTGTTTCATAATTACTCTATGTTGTGGTATTACATTCTCACTAGTCTTTTACCCGTGCGATGCACGATGTATATCAATGAAACATTTGTTTTATACTATTACATGCATATTTTTCTAATAGTTATATGAATTATATCATCTCGCATTTTGGAATCGCAGGCATCCACGTGAGGAATTATGCCCGTTGGTAATTGAATAAAATGGGGCATGGAATCCTTGCTTAAATCGGGGATGGAGTGGAGATGTGAGCGGGATGAAGATTTCCCGTTTCTTTAAAATCGATGGGAATAGGGATATTTATATCCACGTCCCCATTCCCAATCCGATTATATAAAACGTGATTCTTCGTTCTCATCCCCATTCTCCAAATAATGCATATCGCATTTATCTATTATTAATATTAATTCTATTTATAATTTTTATTTATTAATTCTAAATATTAAAATACAAGAATATTTACAATTTTACTTGCTCTCATTCTTTGTTGTACAAATTATGGATTTATGTTATATGTATTTTAAAACAAGAGAGATTGCTTTAAGTTTTAAATTTCAAAAATTAGTTAAACAATAAAAATAAATATTTTTTATTAAAATTCATACTATTAAAAATAAAAAATAAAATTATTATACAGTATAAAAAATCTCTTTAAACACGAAATATTTGATTATATAATCTTATGAATTAAATCTATTTATAGATCATGTTTATATATAAGAAAGTAAAAGTTTGAAAAAAAATTAACTGCCCAATGTTAATTTTTTATTATTACCCCAATGTTGAATACTTAATAAATTGTCTTTACAACCAATAATAAAGTCATTTGAAATTTGAGTATTTTGGGGGTTAGAAAACTGAATAATTGTAAATTATTAAAAGAATTAAATAAAAATATGCTTTATATTTAACAACACATTTTTAAGGGAAATAAAACAATTTAAAAAAAAAAAAATATTTTTATTTATATATATACACATATATCAAAAAATATCAAATAGTTAAATTCATATCTAATTCCAAATGTACAACTTGAAACTTGAATATCAAAATACTTTGAAAAATATAAAAAAAATAATCACTATTAACATAAAATATACATTAATATATAAAACAATTATTTTTATGTATATAAAATACTACTTTTGTGAATATAATTATATATTAAATAAATCTAAGTTTTAAGTCTTACATAATATATATATATATATAATATTATGTATGGATATATTTGATACATAAAATTTGGATACATATTTTGAGATATTTTATTCAATTAAAATAAGTATTTTTTAATTTAATTTAATCAATTTTAAATATAATTTTATATAATTATTAAGGGATGAACTAAGCCCAAATACCAACTATACATATGTCATAAATAGCCGAATACATGAATATACAAATTGATGTCCAATAGCCCGAATTCATAATTTTTAAAGCCCATTATAAATTATAAAGTAACTAATAATTTTTTTATATTTTTTTATTATTTATGTTTTTTATTTCATATATACAATATGTGTCTCAAACTGAAGATCGCAAAATAATGATTAATTTGATATATTATACGTCAAAAACGGATCAAAAATAAAAAAGTTATTAACTTTTTTTTAAAAAATAAATACAAGAATTAATGTCAAGACACACACAAATTTGAAAGATAAATTTACAAATTTTTATATTTTTATATCATTTTAAACGTTATTATTTAAAGAAAGTTGACTACCAAAAATAATAAAATATCAAATATTTATCACTTCTTATTATTATATATATGTTTATTACTTTTTATAGTAACTACAAATGGGCGGAAAAAATTCTCTATACTATTTTAAGAAGCGTCTCTTATCATATATATATAGATTTTCTGTTTTCTCTTTCGTAAACAATGTAGATAAATTACGAAATTTTAGGGGTGGCTACGGTTCCAGAACTGACAGTTCTGGTTCCAAAACCGCCGGTTTCGGTTCCTAATTTTGGAAGAACCGGACCTGAAACCAATGTTTCACTGTTTCGATTCTAAAACCAGAACCAATGATTTCGGTTCCTTTTCGGAACCTGGTTCCTCCATGGTTCTGGTCCCGGTTTTAACCAGAACCGTTTGTTTATCTTTAGAAAAAAAATTATTTTTTAAAAATGGCTTATCAATTTCAGTTACAAAAGAAATGGAAAGGAAGAAAAAGACTTGAACTTAATATTCAATTAAGTTTTTGTACTTTATATTATAATAATATTAAATTGTCTATATATACGATTAGAGAATAGATGAATCAAAGTTCACATAAACATTTGGTTTAAAATGTGTTTCATGTAGTTATGAATATAAAACATTATAATTAATATTTAACATTTCTTTTAGCATATTTTAATCAGAAAAATTAAAATTGTTGGTTTTAACCTTGAAAACGGCGATTTTAATTGTCGATTCCACTACGATTACACATACGGTTCTAACTGACGGTTAAAACCACCAGTTCCACGATTTTTGTAACCAAAGAATCAGAACCGACCTACACGGTTCCGGATTCGATTTTAGAACTGTTGACCACGTACGGTTCCGGTTCCGACTTGGAACCCGATTTTAGTTCTATTTGGCCACCCTACGTAAATTACTCGTGAGATTTTAATGATAAAAAAATCTAATTATCTTTTAAAATTCCAATAACCCTTGAAGATTGTTTTTATTTTACAAATACCCTGGTGCAATTTGAAAATAAAAACTAATGTTAAGTGGATATTTGTAATTTTGAATGAAAATTAGATTTTTAAATGAACTAAACTTGAAGGGGGGAAACTCTCTCTAGCAAATTCTAGTCGTCTTATTCTTTTATATTCCCTCGTCTTCCCACGGGTTTTTTAACAGTTTATAGTATTTGTGAGAAATTATTGCAAATGTATGGTAAAAATTGGGGGCGTCAATATATAAGGCGTAGGCGCTAACCGGAGTAGCGCCAGACATATTTTTTTTCTAGTGCCCAAATTAGTTTTTTTTTCTTTAGGTCTTGGGCGATAGTCAAACTAGCGCCCAAGTTAGTTTTTTCTTTTTTTTTTTTTATTTAATAATTAATTAATTTAAGAAATATTAGCAAATTAATTTATAAAATAAAAGAATTAAAATCATTCGATTAAATATCCAGAACCGAACCATAGAAAAAATCTATGTCCCGAACTGTACCGAAAGTTCGGAACGGAGATTCGGTTCTAATGGGACGATACGATATGGTTCGAGGCGGAGATTAGTCATAAATAAAGCATAGAAATTTGAAAAAAAAAAAGAAATCAATATAAAAATTACCAAACGAATATACTTCTAGTTTTTTTTCAATGTAGTCTCAAAATAAAAACTAAAACCATAATAAGTAACACAATTCTAAATTCTAAACTTAATAACCTCTATAAAATAATAATATTATATTATTTGGGCAATTGTCCTTCTATTGACTTAGAACAATTATAATTAACTAATAATTTTGATAAGTTAATATGAAAAAAAACTCGTTGCATATGATCCGGATGATCTATTACCGGAAAATTAGTGATAGATGCGGGTTCGTGATTTGTCCAAAGCTTATGTGATTTTCTGATTCTAGTGGATCAACTAGATCTGTATATGTTTAAAATATCATGTCTATATTTTAGATTTGTATATGTTTATGATTTTATACACTTTATTTTGATCTTTATTATCAGTTGTAAACTTCTTAATTGATTGTTTCCTTAAAAAAAAAAAAGTAAACTTGAACGGTAGCTTATGTAATTGACCCATACATTTATTCAAGCTCTTGACAAATTATTCCATTATGCCAAGTGGATCACAAGAAATTCATTATAAGCGTAGATCAATTGATTGATTCTTACATAAGCACAATATTAATTAGCAATACTTGTTGGCCAGCTGATGCAAACAGGCACATAATTCTTGGGTTTTAGAGAACATAACCATGTGATCAGCACCAGATATAATCTTCACCTCATCCGTTGGATTCTTTTCAATAAACCATTCCTGGAAACCCTGTTTTAGTATTTTATCTCTGTCGCAAACCACGTAAACTCGGCTAACCGAACCGTAGTTTTCTTTTGTAAGAGCACCTTTTTTCAACGAATCTGATTCACCAAATAGTCCTACTGGTCTCGCCAATAAGGTTGCAAGAGTCAAATCCTGTTTCAGTTTCAACAACTGAATTACGACTTAATTGCAATTTTAGTCATGTAACTCGAACGAATTCCCAATTTATGTCATTTAACTTCATAATGTGACAATTTTGGTCTTGATGATTTTGGTCTTTAAGCACAAATAGCAATTCTAGTTTCATAACCTTTAACAATCATGAGTATTTTGGTTTTAAAAAGGGTAATGTATGAACATTAGAAATTTTGAAACACACAATTAAGACCAGAATTGCACAATACGTAACATATAGGACCAAAAATACACAAATTAGAACTTATTGGATCAAAATTAGTTAGAATTAAAATTTTATGGGATCAAAATTGCTTCCTAAAATATTTAGGAGACCAAATTTACTAGTGTGGGACCAATTTTGCAATTAAGCCATCAATTAAATAATGATATATTGTGTTGATATTGCTCACCTCGGCAGGAGAAAGTTCGTATAAATGGGTGGCCATAAAATTGGGGCCAAAAAGAAAGGAGGTTGGAGGTTTGTCGTCTCCGTTGGAAAATGAATGTTTGGAATCCATGTAAGAGCCCACTTGCTTCTGGTACTGTATATTTGTCAACAAGCATAGGGCTCATTAAGAATAAGTGATATTTACAAAAACACCCCTGAGATCTAGCCTAATTACAAAATACTCCAATCATCTATCAAAATTACAAATACGCACATGTTATTTGTAAAAGGGAGAAAATGTCAATGGGGTATATTAGTACTTTTAGAAGGACAACAAGGTTTAATGTAATTAGGCTAGACCTCATGGGTGTTTTAGTAATTAATCCTGAATAATAATTGAAAGATGGTAAAGCAAATAAATTTACTAAACAATTAGGCTGAACATATTCATGTTCCACTTTTTATGTTCTACTACTTGTTTCGCTACGTCGAATGTAGCGGAAATACAGGCAGTGAAACATAAAAAGTGTAACAGAAAATAAATTGTATATCATATTTGTTAATAGATATAATATGTATGGTTGATTTTTAGATGTAAATACACAAGGTCCATCATCTAATGAAATGGAATGTGGAACATTAAATCTGAACCAAAGGACATTTCAAAGTATAAGACTGAAAATAAAAAAGATGAAATAAAGCAAAAAACCGAATTTTTTTTAATAAGCTGGGAATACTTGGTTGAGGGAAGGAGATAAATTTCAAATAAACTGAAAGATACAGATTTGAACCCTGGTTAACACACGGTTGGAATAGGAGATGAAACACGGTTCTGGAATAGAAGATTCCATCCGCTGGTTAACACCCTTATAAAGGGTTAGTGATATCAATTGAGCTATAAACTAGTGGTAAACAAAAACCCAATTGAAGATTTTGTGTTCTTGTTAAAGATAAAAGTAATGGAAAACTATATTTGATAAACAAATTATAAACTTCACCTCTGCAAAAGCATCTGAGACGGTGAGATCAGGACCGGGCATGAAGGCCGTAACAAAAACAGCCAACGCAATTTTCTCCGGAAATTTTTCCATGGCTAGAGATATGCAAATCCCACCCATGCTATGGCCCACAAGAACCACCCTCTCATCCGACGGCAAACCCATCATGAACTCCATCAACGGCTCACAGTAATCGGAGATAGAATCCAACTCTTCCAAACGTTTAGGATTAGCTCCGGCAGCCGCCATGTCGAGGGCGGTTACACGGTGGCCTTCCGATTTCAGCCACGTCACCACTTTGTACCAGCACCAGGCGCCATGGCATGCCCCGTGAATCAGAACAAAATGGTTCTGCTTTTTGTCCTGTTCCATTTTTGCTTGTTTTTTCTCAGACTTTTTTGTAAAGGCTTTGAGAAAGCAACTTTGTTAAATAGACTTGAGAATTAAGGTCAACCATTTAGCGAATGCATAAGACAAGTTCATATTGGACTAGGCGGCTCCGGCCATCGGAAATAACTAGAAACAGAATTTTGTATTTATTTGTTTGCTAGCTCTATTAGCTAAAGTTTATCAAGGAATGTGGACAGAATTTATCGAGGTTTTGTTCATATAAACAAGATATTATGCTTAGGAAACACACTCAATTGTTTTGTATGTTTAATTATGTCGTTTCTGAATTGTCTCACGTTAATTAATTAGTAGAAGAGAGTCAAACTTATAAGTCAAGTGAGCTAATTCTCCAGTCACCAATTAATTTTAAGATGAAAGCATTTAAACTTCACTGAGGGCAGCTCTCTCATATTGGGTACGTTTCATATGTGGAATCATACCAGATTTCATGAATTTAACATTGTAGTCGAAAACACTAATAGAAAAACGATGAATCAATAAAATAAATGGATAATTGGAAACGTTATCCAATCCCTAATTACAAAACCCTTCGATTATCTGTCAAAATTATAAATAACCTCTTCATGTGTTACAAATACTCCGCGAGGCTTGTGTTTACCTAACATATAGATCCATCTTGAATGTTTATTACAAAGTACAAGGGCTTCCTCAAATATCCATGCTAACTCGAACACTTCAAAAACACAAGATCTCACTTAGTAGTATCAAGTGTAAGCTTTTGATGCCACTTAAAAAAAAAAGTATTGGAATTCTATGTGCAGTGTTTAGGTAGCGTGCAAGTATTGGCAACACCAACAATAAAAGACAAAGAAAAACAGATGAAGATGAGATGAGCACATGGTTGAAAGTACACAAGAGAGCAGAAGGTTTTGATTTTTTTGCAGAAATATATAAAAATATATTTGGGCGGCTGTGACGACCGGGACCGATGAGGGCGAGGAGTGATCACCGGTTCAATAGAGGCACAGATAATGAGCGGGTTTTGGCAGGCTTATAGGCTGAGGTAAACATTAATGAACCGATCCCACACTCAAAAAAAGAGGAGAATCCATGAGACTGTGCATGTATGGGACTGTATAGTTAGGGAGTGCTTAAAAGATTTGATAGGTACTTCTGATACCAACAAGATGCATCTTCTTTTCTAGTGTTATCACATAGAAACTTCCAAGTTAAGTATGCTTAGCGTGGGGCAATTATGGGATGGACGACCTCCTAGGAAACTGCTCTTAGAAATCGTGTGAGTGAGAACAAAGCGCGATGAAAAGACCCATGTTAGTTTGTGGGGATAGTTTTGATCTCAAAGGCAGTCCGTTACAATGGCGACTTAAGAACAAGACAAAAGTTCTCCTTTTGAACTTGCTCTAAAATTACAGTTTATTGTAATTCTGATTTATTCTATATAGCTCTCCGCTATTAAAATAGGCTCTCTCTCAAAATTTACGAGAAAAACACTTTAAGAAAAAATGCTCCACTTTTAGGTGACACCTTACTAAAATTCTTGTAATATCAAAAGTCAAATTGACTTTTACTTTATGGCTTTGGCTTTCAACAATCATCAATAACTCAAGAACATATAATATGAAAATTGTTGAAAACTGTGATGTTGGCACTCTATCTCTATGCAATATCTTTAAAACAGTTAAGCATAGTTTGTTCTTGAGTTATTTTTGCACTCTTTTAATACTCTCTCGTCATTCAGCTTAAATATAGTCAGTACGTCCACTAACCTGCAAAAGAGATCATGGAACAAAACAACTAAAGTAATGGGTTAGTAGCTATATGGTGCCCTATAAAATATGACCACTATAAGAAACTTTCAAACACTAATCCATAAATAAAAATCTGACTAAACTAAATCCTAACAAGTGCTAAATAGAAAACAGTTTAGCACAAACTAGACTTCTAAGTAAGAATTTGTTAGCCATGTTTAATTCCTTCTTCTTCTAAAATCTGATTTAAACATGTGGAGAATACACCCATAGGCCATAACCGTGTGCCAATCAACCAGATAAGGCTAAACAAAATTGGAGTTGACTTGGTAAAGGTGTGACATAGTCAACACCAACTGGAGTTAAAATACTAAATATATTGCTAATATAGATTTATGTAACATATGTATATTTTTAAAAGAATTCAATATGTCTTATCGATAATACTAATGTTGTATTTTTAATTATTTCTCGCAAAGTAAGTTTAAGAATGAATTTATTTATGAAATTAGTGTTGAACAAAATTTAGAATCAAATTATTTGATATATAACTATATATAGAGGGGCAAATATTTATAGTTTATAATAGAGAGTGTCAAGTAAATTAAATATTATATTTAAATCAGGTGTACTTTTGGCCATCAATGTAACTTTTATTAATTTAGGGAGGGGGGGCAATTTGAATTTTTTAATAGCAGATGAGGGTAATTGATACAAAACCAATAATATAAGGAGTAAAGTGAATTTTACCTTTAAAATATTTATGTAGTTTAAATTTGTATAAGTTTATGATTTTATAAATATTATAATTTTGATGTTTGCTATCAGTTGTATTCTTCTACCAAATGCAATTGATTGATTCTAAAAAAGATATATCATACTAGATTTTGTGATATCCATCCAAGTGAATTACATAAAGCAAACATGGGACCAAGTGTTAAAAAAAAGTATTCATTGTTAATTTAATTATGAAAGTAAACATACCCAATTAGAAAAAATAAATATTACCACACACAAAAAGGAGAAACTGAATATACTTTGGAGATGCCTCAATAATTGGTCCAATTAGCAATATTTAAAACGCTGTAAAGTGCAAAGATGAAGAACCAATACTATGATATTAATTTATAACATTGGCTACACACCCGCAAGGGTAGCCAAGTTAATTGGAAAGAGGTGAGCATGGGAGGCCCGAAAGGTCCACGAGTTCGATTCCCCTACTACCAACACTTTCTTGGTTGAGCTTGTCACACATGGCTTGCCTAGTGTGGTTTACCTGGTTGGCGTAGTTTGCGGGCTAGTACGTCCAAATTTAGGTTTATCCAAATACGCACTCGATTATGACTTAAATCTTCATCTCATGGCCATGATCACAGCTTGCACGGCTACTAGTGAATCCGACGTGACTTCAAGAGGTGTTAGGCCATTATTCCTCGCTTGGTGTAATCCCACTCCAAAGCTTGTAATTCCCCATTCAAAACCGACCCCATGTCATTAACTTTTTCCCAAAAGCACAAAGAAACCTTTCCTTCATCATCTCCGATTAATCCTCCTATTGCAAATCTATTTTCCTTAGTGTTATAGCATGCATCAAAGATCTACTCTATACCACCCTTCTTGGTTTCTTCCATTTTCCTTCGCTTTCTCTCATGTTGTGGCTTCCCCAGTATTTTGTCTGCAGATTTTGCGTGGTGGAAGGCACTAAGAAAGGGCTCTATCCATTCAAATAATCACTCAACTTCTTACCTTCTCGATCATGGAGATATGCTTGTTTCTCCTTCCATACGCCCAGGTTATGCATGCGAAAAGCTCGAACTCCTTTTTCTTCAACTTCTTGCTCATCCAACATCCCACTTCCAAAATATTTGCGAAAGCCGTGCTTGTTTCAGAGTTCCCGAAACCGAGTTTTTCCACATCTTCCTCAATGCCGGGCAAGAAGATTGCATGCGTTGTATCATCCATGCTATATTGACATAGCTCACAACCCCTTCCGTTGGAACGTGGTGGTCCCGTAAATTCTCTTTTGACACTAGTAAATTATGTGAAGCCCGCCACCGAAATTTTTATTTTCGGAGGTATATTCATTGCCCATAAGAACTTCCACCACTTTTCCATTTCTATCGATGTACAATGTGGGTGTTGCTCAAAGAATCCGATTGCGCATTTGTATCCGTCCCCTTCTTTGTGTATATCCCTTTATTATTATATCTCCAATATCCGATATCCTCTCTTGATCTCTTGGCAATGGCATTGACACAATCTTTTCCGCCACAAAAGGTAAAAAGCCCCGTTAATAACCTCTTCATTCCATTTTCCACTAAGATCAATGAGTCTACTTTTTTCATTCCTTGAAGA
The DNA here is from genome assembly GCA_016081115.2 of Rehmannia glutinosa. NCBI lineage: Eukaryota > Viridiplantae > Streptophyta > Magnoliopsida > Lamiales > Orobanchaceae > Rehmannia > Rehmannia glutinosa. Next base: position 23,365 of record JABTTQ020001690.1, on the reverse strand, counting down.
TTTGGATCGTGAATTGTAGCCGGGATCGTCGAGATCTTTCACCCATGAATCAGCTTCAATACGAACCTTTGTGCCATCTCCTATTCTCCATGATATCCCATGTTGTAGTAATTCCCTGCTCCATAGGAGCGATCTCCATATGTATGATGGTTTCGAACCCAAGGTGGCTTCCATGATATCCACATGTCCAAATACCTTGCTTTCAACACTCGGGCGACCAAACTATTCGGATAGCAAATAATTCTCCAAATGCATTTAAGCAAGGAGTGCTTTGTTAAAATCCTCAAGTTTGCGGAATCCCAGTCCTCCTTTACCTTTAGGACGACAGAGGTCATCCCATTTTTTCCAATGTAACTTCTTTTTCCCTCCTTCCATTCCCCACCAGAAATTAGCACACGTGCTTTCGATCTCGTTGCAAATAGCATTAGGTATACGGAATCTGGACATCGCATACGTCGGAATTGCTTGAAGCACTGATTTTATTAGTACTTCTTTTCCTCCTTCTGAGAAGTTCTTGCCACTCCATCCCTTCACTCGATCAATAATGCGCTCTTTAAGATACCCAAATTGAAGCCGCTTACTACGAAGTGTGAAAGTAGGTAATCCCAAATACAATTCATGCCCTTGGACCACTTTTACCAAAAAAACCTCTTTGAATACATCAATGATATTAGGGGATGTGTTCGGGCTAAAAGTGAGGGCTGATTTATCATAGTTTATAACCTGGCCCGACGCTTTTTCATACATTTTTAAAATATTGCTCACTCTTCTGCATTCCTCCTCTCGTGGCTCGGCAAAAATCGACTATCATCTCGCAAAGAATAGATGAGATATCGATGGACATCTATGTGCTATTCGGACCCCATTAATCCATCGCTTCTCAAGACTATATGTGAATAAAGACGACAATCCTGGCGCATAAAACAAATAAATAAGGTGATAACGGATCACCTTGCCTCAATCCCCGTAGGTTTGACATATCCAACGATCTCCTGATTTACCGCAAAAGAATAGTGGACCGTCTTGACACAATTCATAATCGTCTATCCATTTTTTCTGTCAAATCCCACTTATCCATTATCGCCTCTAAGAAATTCCATTCCACCCTATCGTATGCTTTGCTCATATCCATTTTAATGCGGCGTAACCCCTGTTACTCCCCGATGATTTCGATCCAATGAATACTCTCGAAACCCAAAATTACATTGTCTGCGTGATTAAACGTCCCTAATAAATGCACTTTGGAATTCATTTATAGTATCATTCAAAATAGGCCTCACCGATTTGTAATGGCCCTCGCGACAATTTTATAGCATACATTACAGAGTGCAATTGGCCTAAATTCTTTAATGAGCAAGGGTTACTTACCTTGGGAATTAGTGTGATGATAGTCGCATTCCATCCCGAGATCCTTGTGATTATTCAACACTTCTAAAATCTCACGTGACACATCCTTGCCAATCAAGTCCCAATATTTCTCGAAAAATAGAGCTGCATACCATCGGTCCCGATGACTTATCCTGATTCATGTCGAAAAGCGCTTTTTTACCTCTTGCTCCGTAAAGGTTGACATAGCCTTTCATTCATTCCTTCATCTATCCGCCTTTCAACACATTGTAGCACCGGGTCCATATCGTTTGTTGTTGGATTTCCGTGAGGTGAATAACTCCGAGTAGTAATCCGAGATTATCTCCACCATCCCTTCCTTCTCTCGTGCAAAAATCTCCTTGTCGAGTTGCCAAGCCTTTGATGTGATTTTTCTCCCTTCTTTTATTAGCTTGAGCATGGAAATATGGTGTGTTTCTATCCCCATGCTTAAGCCAATTATTTCGGCCGTTCTTCCCAGGAGATTTCTTCCCGATAGGCGAGCTTTTCCACCTCTTCCTCCAAATTGTCGATTTGAGCTTCAAACATTCCCCATCTTTCTGCATGTTGCAATCTTTTTAATCGCTCCCGTTTTTCTTTTAATTTTTTGGGAGGTGTTGAAATCTAGTTCTTTGCCAGATTCTGTAGAATCTCCCCAGATCTTCGGACGCTCTTGAAGGCCCTCATCCCCTGTCTCTAACCCCATCCTCCGCTATCACGCCCTTGCAGATCCTTCTCCAAACTCCAATATTTTTCAAATCGAAATCGAAAATTTTCAATTTTTCTGTTCACGCAATATCAACTTGCCGAGCCCAACATAGATAGATAGCCCGATGATCCGACGAATAAAATTCCAAAGTGCACATCCTTGCAGTAGGGTATAACAACATTGCCCGCCAAGCAATGTTACTTAGGTACTGTCCAATTTTTCAAAAATAAGTTGATCTCCCGCTCTTTATTTACCCAAGTATATATGTCTCCTTCTCCGTAAACCTCTCTTAATTCACATTCTTCTATGACATTCCCCGAATTCCTCCATTTGACCTTCTTTGCCTTCTTCGTCCTCCGGATTTCTCATTATGATGGCATATTTCATTAAAGTCACCCCCGATTAACCATGGAAGTTCTTGAAGCTCACTAATTGTAGCCAATCGTCTCATTAGTTCCCATGATACTTTCCGTTGGCTTGTGTCCGGTTTTCCATAAAATCCCGTGAATCTCCATCGTTTTTCTCCTTCCATAATAATACTGTCAATGTGCCCTTGAGAGTAAGATTGGATTGAAACATTAATGGAGTTTTTCCAAAAGAGCATAAGACCTCCTTTTTTGCCTTCACAGTTAACCACAAACATCCCCTTAAACTTCAACCATTCCTTCCAACCTCGACAATTATTCTCTCTCATTTTTGTTTCGCACACAAATAATAGAGAAGGGTCCTTTTCGGTGATTAAGCGCTTAAGCTCCCCGAATGCTCGTTGGTTTCCCGACCCACGAGCATTCCGGATAATGCACTCGTGATTCTAGTCAGGGTTGTCACGCAATCTCCACCCGATCGATTGTATCTATATCATGTACACTATCCTCATATTTTCCAAATTGTCATCACTACTATGTTCTCAGCGGGGTTTTGGCGCGATCAAGATCCGGCGGAGGCGGAGGCGGGGACGGGGACGGGGCCGCCGCTTGCCTGCCTGTGCAGATGACCGAAAGCAACAGACTGGCGTGGTGGAGACAACTCAAAGAGAAACACGTATGATATGGGGGGACAATGGTGGGGTCCTATCATGAGGGACAGACGAGTGGGAAAGAAAATAACCTGAAGATGGAAAAGATAAACTACACAAATGGTGATAATAGACAATACCAAGTGGGGGAAAGCTAAAGATTTTTTATTATTATGTATATTGTTTTTGACCAAATGGGAAAGCTAAAGGTAAGTATGGGTTATAGTGTAAGTTGGGGTACGAGGTCATGGTAAGGACTTATGCATAAAATAAGGGCTGCAAAATAATTTAAAAAGAAAGTGGCAGAAACAACTAATGGGTTCAATGCTTTAAGGAAAAGAGGAAAAATTGGAAAAAGAGCAACTAAGGAGAGGTGAGGAGGAAAGGGAAAGCGGGGGTGGTGGCGAAGGAGAAGGGAGCGACGAGAGGGAGCGGGAGCTACGGAAAATAGGTGAGGAGATAGACGATGGAAAGAAAGGCTGACCAGGGAAGAAGAAATTGGTACTTTGGACATGAGATGAATCACGAAAAAACGTGTGGGTCAAGAGAAGGGGGAGACTGTGAAGGCGGTGAGGAGAAGGTGGATGACAAATCGGAGCGGAGCGCCGGAGTAGAAGGGAGAAGAGACGACGAGGATCGGGAGTCCCTAACACAGCCTTAAAGGAACAAAACTCAAAAAGAGGACGAGACTCCCGACTAGAGGAGAACTACGCAATTGATTGATTCTAAAAAGATATATCATACTAGATTTTGTGATATCCATCCAAGTGAATTACATAAAGCAAACATGGGACCAAGTGTTAAAAAAAAGTATTCATTGTTAATTTAATTATGAAAGTAAACATACCCAATTAGAAAAAATAAATATTACCACACACAAAAAGGAGAAACTGAATATACTTTGGAGATGCCTCAATAATTGGTCCAATTAGCAATATTTAAAACGCTGTAAAGTGCAAAGATGAAGAACCAATACTATGATATTAATTTATAACATTGGCTACACACCATGAAGGGTAGCCAAGTTAATTGGAAAGAGGCGCATGACCGAAGGTCGCGAGTTCGATTCCCTACCAACACTTTCTTGGTTGAGCGCACACATGGCTTGCCTTAGTGTGGTTTTACATCTTTGGCGTAGTTTGCGGGCTAAGACGTCCAAATTTGAGGGTTTATCCAAATCTTGTTTTCAAGAAGAGCTAAGCGGGCTGGTTCCCCGTCATCAAAAAAAAAATATATATATATATATATATAACATTGGCTACAGAGCCACGATAGGAATTTATATCATGGTACAAATTGTCAAGTTATAAATTCATATCGTGGCATATTTTTCATTTTATGATTCATAAGTTTCTATCATGATAACTTGAGTCATGCTCGAAATTTATTATATCGTGACACAGGTTGTCACATTATAAATTCATACTATGACATGTTTTTCACGTTACGTTACGAGTCATAAATTTCTATTCTGCTACTTGCTTGATAAGTCAAAACAAGTACTATATACACTTCGTCACTTGACTAACTTCCCTTGGCTATATATACATGAATCATTTCATAGTGTAAAAAAAAATGCATATAAAGTCAGCAAAATAAAATGGAAACAAGAAATCAACAAGTGCATATAATTCTTGCACACGGCGCCTGCCACGGGGCATGGTGCTGGTACAAGCTGAAGCCGCTGCTGGAGGCGGCCGGCCACCGAGTGACGGCCCTTGACATGGCGGCCTCCGGCATCGACTCGAGAAGTCTGCACGAGCTGCGAAGTCTCGCCGACTACACGCAGCCACTACTGGAGCTGATGGCCTCAATTCCGGCGGAGGAGAAGGTGGTTCTAGTGGGACATAGTCTTGGTGGACTGAGCCTTGGCCTTGCTATGGACATGTACCCTGAAAAATTAGTGTTGCTGTTTTTTTGACAGCTTTCATGCCTGATTGTGTGCATACACCATCCTACGTTGTGGAACAGGTAAAACTTGTGGCTCGCCTAAATTTTTTTTTTTTAAAAAGGTCGGCCCTATCATTACAGGTACTTGAATTCGAGCCTCGTCATTGCGAGTAATAGTCATGATCACTAGGCTAACCCTAGTGGTATGTGGCTGGCCTAATAACTAATTAACCTTGCTTGCATTTATATATCCATGAACATCGACGGATGCGGGATTTTATAGTTGGGGCGAAACTTCAGTTGGGAGAATAAAACACATTTATAAATAATTGGGAGGTTGAATACGCAATTTACCTTCTAAATAATTTTAATTTTAAATTGAATTTTTTTTTGGGAGAGGGGCAGCCCCCTTGTCCCCCCTATACTAGTTTTGACTTATTAAGGGAACAAACAGTTGTTTCTGAAATTAAATTGAGTGGTTGCTTGCAATTTATTTCTTGTTAGTGAGTGGTTGCTTTCAATTTATTTAATTCGTTAAAAAGTATTATGTGAGAATTAAAAGAAGTAAAAAAATTCTTGAAAGTAGTAGTTGCTTGCACACATGTTTTATTGTTTTTGTTTTTGCTTTTGCTCTTGACTTTTAGGTGGGAATGATTGGGATATAGACTAGTATTTGTATGTATTTACTTTGCTAGGAGCTAGTTTTAATTTGGATTTATAATTACACGTTAATTACACTATTTTAAATCTAATGACCGTTTTAGTTTGTAGTTCGTTTATCTCAATTAACTTAGTCAATTATATTTTAGCGGTCATATCCAACAATGTTAACAATATATGTTTATTTTCAAGAAAACTTAATAGTAGTGTAGCTAGTGGTGGGTAGTAAAATAGTCACCTAAAACTTCTGAAACGTGTTTTACGACAAAAGTTAAAACAAATCCAGAAAAATATCATTGTACGAGTACGACGAATGAAATAGCATGTCATTTAACTAATCTGATAGTGGAAAGATTAAAAAAACATATTATACTGTTAATCTTTAAATTATCAGAATATTAAAAAAACTGTCCAATTTGTAAAATAGTCGACAAGCAACCTTATTTGTCTTTTTGATATTTCACCTAACCCTTTAACTTAGTTGAACAAACACTAGACCCCATGTCACATAATTGGCCTTTTTCACATATTTTTTTGGAAGAGTACCTTTCCACTTTAGTCGCACGTCGCCGCCGCCCCCCCTTCCTTAATAATTACTAGGAGATTATAGGGTTACTAGCAGAGAATAAAATTTTCTTGAAATAAATATATAGTATGATTTGATTATTAGTCTAACCTAACACTGTTGATTAATTTTGGTATGCATTATTCAATTATTACTTTTTCTATGCTTAAATATATAAATATAAAACATTTACGTAATCGATATATTTTAATTTTTTATATAAATTAGATATGTTTCTCAATCTTCCCTGTTCATTTGAAGTACTGGGAGCGAACTCCAGCAGAAGAGTGGTTAGACACTGAGTTCTTACCTTATGGCACCCCACAACAGCCTCTAACTTCAATGTTCTTTGGGCCCAAGTTCGTCTCATCCAAACTTTACAATCTATGTTCGCCTGAGGTTCGTTGTTTATTTTATTTATTTCTTTCTTACATATATTTTTGGGGATATTTGATAAATTGTCCCTCCATCTGGGGGTATTTTCGAAAATATACACCCAAAATATTAAAACTTGATTTCTGCCATGCCCACCTCACTGCCTACCAAATTATGTTCGAAGAAAATTTTGAATAGACAATTCTCTTGTACATTCCAAGAAGAATTAGAACTATAAACGCATTGGCAAAATTTTTTTTTTAGTCCTTTATCTAACACCACTTTGAGATTTCATCCTTTTTCTTTTCGCTTTTGACAAATAATCCTTTTTCTCAACAAAAAATTGAGATTTAGTCCTCTTACCTGCTATAGCAGGTTACTTTGACCTGTTGAGCTGATGTGGCATTTTTATTTTCAAAATTTTTAATTTTCATTTAGAAAATAATATTTAAATCTTAATGGCATCCTAAAAATTCGAAAAAACCATTTTAAAAACTAAAAGTAGTAAAAACAATATCGAAAATATTTTAAAATTACAAAAAATAATACAAAATTTGTTAAAAAAATATAAACTGTCTGAAAAAATCTGATATTTATTTAAAATATTGAAAAATATTTTATTTTTGAAATAGAAAAACTCAAATGTTTTTTGAAAAATTTGTTTATAAACTAAAAGATGTTTAAAAATCTGAAACTTTGTTTAAAAAAACTAAAAAAATTGTTAAAAATCTTACAATTATTTGAAATATTAAAATATAAAATAAAAAAAGTTGAAAATTATCTAAAACAAGAAAATTAGTCTAAAAATCTGAAAATGGATTAAAACTAAGACTTTTAAAATTTTTACAAAAAAATATGAATTATTTTTTAAAATAAATCTGATAATTACGCCAAATATATAAAAATAATCTAATTTTTAAAAAAAAAAAAAAATCAGAGTTTTTTACTTCGATTTTCAGATTTTTTTTTTACATATTTGGCATAATTTTTAGATTTTTGAAAAATAATCTAATTTTCAATCTATTTTTAGTTTTTACAAAAGCTATCAGATTTTATATATTTTATTTTTAGATTTAAATATATGTTTTTGAATTTTTAAGACTTTGTTACAAAAATTTAAATAATTTTTAAATTTAGTAAAACAATTGTCGAATTTTTAGATAATTTTTTTTTCAGATTTTTCAAAAAAACTTTTATTTAATTAATTTTTCCATCATTTAAGCCAACTAGGATGCCATGTAAGATTTAAATATTGTTTTCTAAATGAAAATTAAAAATTTTGAAAATAAAAATGTCACATCACCAACAGTTAAAGTAATCCGCTATATAAGCAGTGAGAGGACCAAATCTCAATTTTTTTGTTGAGAAAAATGACTATTTGTCAAAAGAGAGAAGAAAAAGAATGAAATCTCAAAGTGGTGTTAGATAAAGGACCAAAAAAAAATTGCCTTCTCTCTATATTATATCTAACAATGTCAAACTATAGGGGTTCTAAAAATCCTAGTCAAGTTAGTACTGATGGTGTTCATTATACAATTGAACTTGGAGTTAATTTTTCCTTGAAATTGTAAATTGACAAAAATTAAAAGATTTTTAGAACGGGTATAAATTGACATTGTTTTATATAATATAGAGGATGAGTATATAGTTGTAATCATTCTTGAAATGTGCAAAAATATTGTGAACTTGATTTTTTTGTTCGAACAAAATTTGGTGGGCAATGATGTGGACAGTGAGGTGGGTAGTAGGGGTATAAATCAAGTTTCAATACTTTAGAGGCGGGGTTGGTGGAAATCGAACATCAGACTTCTTTTGGTCTAGGCTTAAGAGTCTTTAGCACTTGACCACCATCGGATTCCCAAAAATAAGTAACAGCAAATTATTTTGTGGTAGGATGTGGCATTAGCAAAAATGTTGCTAAGGCCAAGCTCTCTATTTCTTGAAGATTTATCAAAGAAGAGTGCATTCTCAAAAGAAGGGTTTGGGTCCGTGAAGAGGGTTTACATAGTGTGCACGCAAGACAAGGCTATTCTCGTAAATTTCCAACGTTGGCAAATCGAAACCATTGGAGTGAACCAAGTGATGGAAATTGAGACTGCTGATCATATGCCCATGCTCTCACAGCCTCATGAACTTTGCCAATGTCTACTTGACATAGCAAATAATTATGTTTAGTTCCTACTCATACAATGCATTTTATATGTTTCATAATTACTCTATGTTGTTGTATTAAGACAGCTTCTTACTCTATGTTGTGGTATTAAGACTGCTTCTAAGACCAACCTTATGCTCCAGTGGTTGAGATTTGTGTTTTAAGGGCGATTGATTCGAATTTGATCATATATGAGTATGTTAATTCTCCTACTATCTCTCGTTGTACTCAAATAACAAAGAATACTTGTTGGAATTCTCATTTTTGTTTCTCTTTCGTGAGCAATGTAGGTAGATTACGAAAATTTCTCCTGAGAATCAATTTAATTATAAAAATATATAATTATCTTTTTTGAAAATTATATTTAATTTACAAAAAAAAGCGCCCCCTCCCCATGGAGCAATTTGTAGATAAAAAAAGCAAAGGGATAATTAAAAAAAAATGAGACTTGGGCTAATTACAATAAAACTCTAGAAATTTTGAAACAAAACCCCTTGAGGTCTGATTCTATCTTACATTTTCACATTTCATAAGCAAAAATCATTTCTAAAACACCTCTAATATATATAAAAAATATTATAATTACCACCTTGAATTTAATACATGACCAAATCTGATAGGACTTTTTGTAATTTTGAAATATCTCTGGATTTTTTTGTAATTAGCCCAAATCTTAGGGATTTTTTTGTAATAATCCCAAAAACAAATGTTAAGTAGATATTGGTAATTCTGAAAGATAATTTGATTTTTTTGTTATTGACTAAACTTGAAGGGTAGTTTTTGCAATTAACCCATACATTTATCCAAACCTTCCACAAATTACTCTATTATGCCAAAAGGATCACAAGCAAGTCACTACAAAGCGTGGATCAATTGATTCAATTCTTACATAAGTACAAATTACAATATTAATTAGCAATACTTGTTGGCCAGCTGTTGTAGACAGGCACATAATTCTTGGGATTTAGAGAACATAACCATGTGATCAGCACCAGAAATAACCTTAACCTCATCCGTTGGATTCTTTTCAATCAACCACTCCTGGAAATCCTGCTTTAGTATTTTATCCCCGTCGCAAATCACGTAAACGCGGCGAACCGAACCGTAATTTTCTTTAGACAGAGCACCTTCTTCTAACAAATTATCAAATAGTCCTACAGGCCTCACCAACAAGGTTGCAAGAGTCAAATCCTGTTTGTTCAGTTCGCAGTAGATCAATTTTTTCGTTTTTCATAGTTTTCCGTTGAATTAAATAATTAAGAGATTAAATCAAAAAAAAATAGGAGATAATTGCAAAAACACCCTGAGGTTTGGGCTAATTTCAAAAAACCCAGAAGTTTTTGAAAATTACAAAAAAATAAAAACTTGAGGTTTGATTCCGCTTACATTTCTCCATAGGAATAAAACATTTCAAAAGAAAATCTAATATTTCTAGAAATATTACAATTGTCTCCTTGAATTTAAAACATGACAAAATTTAAGGGGGCTTTTTGTAATTTTTGAAACACCTCTGGGTTTTTTGTAATTAAGCCAAATCTCAAGGGGTCTTTTGTAATTATCCGGATAATTAATTGCGCTGATATTTGCTAACCTCAGGAGGAGAAAGTTGATATAAGTGAGAGGCCATAAAATTGGGACCAAAAACAAAGGAGGTTGGAGGTATGTCGTCTCCATTGGAAAATGAATATTGGGAATCCATGTAAGAACCCACTTGTCTCTGGTACTGTATATTTGTCAAAAGAATAAGGGTTGTTAAAAATATAAATATAATTACAAAATACGCTTAAAGTCCAACCTAATTACAAAAAAGCTCAGATATTTTTCAAAATTACAAATATATATTTCTATTTTACAAATTAGACCTCAAAGAATTTATTTTTAGCACAGTTTCTAGTTGAAGGTAAGAAGATAACAACAATGGAAATTATATCTGATACACAAATTAAAGTTTACCTAAAAATAATAATAATAATACGGGTTAATTACAAAAAAAAAAAAAAAAACCTTGAGGTTTGACCTAATTACGAAAAAACACAGCTAACTTTTGAAATTACAAAAATTACCCCACACATTTTATTTTGGCTAACATTTAACCCTTCAACAGCAAAAAAAATTCAAAATCCCCTTTCATATTTATAAAATCATTGCAGTTTACCCCTTTTAAGGTTAAATCAAACTTACCCTTTTTTAATTTTGAAAGTTAGCAAGGGTTTTTTTGTAATTAGGTCAAACCTCAGGGTACTTTTTGTAATTTTCCCTAATAATTATAATTAAAGTTTACCTCTCCAACAGCATCTAAGACAGTTAGATCAGGACCAGGCATGATCGCCGTTACGAAAACAGCCAAAGCAATTTTCTCCGGGAACATTTCCATGGCGGGAGATATGCAAATTCCTCCCATGCTGTGGCCCACAAGAACCACCCTCTCATCGGACGGCAAAGCCACCATGAACTCCATCAACGGCTGATAGTAGTCGGAGATTGAACTCAGCTCTTCCACACGTTTAGGATTAGCTCCGGCAGCCGCCATGTCGAGGGCAGTTACACGGTGGCCCTCCGATCTCAGCCACGTCACCACTTTGTACCAGCACCAGGCGCCATGGCAGGCTCCGTGAATCAGCACAAAGTGGTTCTGCTTTTGTCCTGTTCCATTTTTACTTGTTTTTTCTTATAGGCTTTGATAAAGCAACTTTATTAAATAGACTTTGAGAGTTGGGGTCAATCATTGAGCGAATGCATCCATGGAACATTGTAATCAACGTAGGACCAGGGGACATAACTAGAAAAAAAAATTGTATTTATTTGTTTACTTTATTAGCTAAAGTTTATTTAAAAAAAAAAAAAAAACAGATGACATTTCCATTCACAATTCTTTTTCTGCTTCAAGAAAACTCACTAATTTTTGGCCCAATGATAACTTTGATAGCTTTATATGTGCACAATTTTGGCCTAGGCTAGCGAGAAATAAGAAAAATAGTACATATCAATTCAATTAGATATACTATAGTAAAAAATATAAATAAATTGATGATCAGCCTCTGCAAGAATTTTCATAGAGGACTATCTATATCTTTCTTTTCTTTCAAAGAAATATTTCCTCAGTTTCGATATCATATAAGGTAGAGTTGGCTTCCCAATTCGATACAAGAAGCGTGATTTCAATCTGCGAGAACAGCCATGGATAAATATGGGTAATGTGATTTCCAAATGTATCTTATATGATCTACATGGATAAAGAAGAAAACATCTCGGTACAACTGTTGTGAGCTACAAAGGCTAAACAAGAACACAATTTCAAACAACGGTAGAGAGATGCAAAAGAATGAAATAAAGAAGTAAAAGCATTGGGGGAGACATGAAGCAATAATGTTTACTGAGACAAAAAATCGAGATCTTACCGCAAACAATTTTCAATCTTTCACTTGTCCATTTCGAAGCTCCATAATGGAACCATCATCCCTTCAACCACCACATAGAAAATGGTGGCAAAAGCAACCAAGAGGAGACGTATAAAATGAAGTTCCTATAATTTATTGCTTAACGCAGAGCTCCTGAAATCTCGTCAAACTGCAATAAGAGCACAAAGATTCCAAATATGAGAAGCAACTTCAATCTAAGATAGCTGACGAAATGGGCTCACTAAATTGTATAATTGAGACGAGCATTTGTGTAGAGAAATACATAAAACTTTTGTGATCCCAAAAGCCAAACTATGCGAACACCATTTAGTGCTAACTTATCTAGACCATAAACTCAAGTGCAAAGATTAACAAGACTTTCATTATACCAAAAATCAAGAGCACTCGTAACCCAATATTAACTAATGAACCAAATTTCTTATAATGCGACATTCAAGAGCCATGTGTAAGGGAAAATCAAATTCCTATACCATCATTTGGAAGAGTTGAAAAAGAAGAAGCAACTTGAAAAAGATGACGAAGAACTAAGAGAATATTATACACCAAAAAGGAAAGGTTTTCCATGATAATCTAATTAGATAGTTCAAAAAGAACTAATGGAATTACACAGATGGAGCAAAATCTAGCATAATATATACAAATAGGCTGGCATTCATATTTAAATAATGTTGTCTTTTCAGCTCTTTTCAATTATTCCTCTTTTAGAAAGAACTAGTCTAGTTCATTCAACTCGCTGTGAAGTAAACTCGACATTGTTGATGAATCAGTGGGACGACATCCTCATTAAGCACAAATGAACAGCCCCCAAGAAAAAGTAACAGACAATAACTCACCGCCGCAGAAGCACTTGAGGATTATATGGAAATAAATTCTTTTGGTTAAGACTGTTGATGGATGTTTTCAGTGAAACCAAACAATCCCTAGCAGCCACAAATGGTTGTCTATAATTTCTGCCACCATCCTTCAATGACGTAGAGATAATACTCCCTTGAAAGCTGTACAATCTTCCATAACTTTTTGCCTCTTCGGACTTAATTGACCTAAACCTTCTTCCACTCCCGAAATTCAACAAATAAGCTCCATGAATTGCAAACAATCCGTAGTGACCTGGCAGCCATCGTGTTTAAGTCAAAAACAGCAGGATTAAAAATGAGAAGTTAAATCAGCCTAAGGCTTTGCAAGATAAAGGAACTTCCATACACACACCTCAAAAGGTATTCAGCACAGCTGGATCCAGTGTCTTTTGAGATAAGATAGTCAAGTAGAACTTGATTATCATAGTGTATCTGAAGGAAATTAAAATGCAGAAACTTTTATCGGGCTGTAACACAATACTTTAACGAAATGAAGCATGAATGAACTTGCTAGAGCACAAGCAATGGTTAGGTCTCCGTTTTTTGCAGACATATTACCTCAGCAAGAAATAGATGAAAAAGATGTATAGGGTTAAACAAGTCAGAAGCAAGAAAGGTTATGTGATTCTCCACTTCAGCTAGGGGCTCGTCTTTGATAAACCTACAGAAAAATTTACAACTTAGAAACACTTTGGTAAACACTTTAAAGGCCACTAAACAGTGACTTTAGTATCCCTTACCGACGATCCGGATGAAATGGTACACGAAACAGTTGCAAGAGCATTTCAAACAGAATATCATCCTACAATTCAAAGGACGTTCGAATGAGAAAAATAAATACAGGAGAAACTCACAAGAATCACAAAAAAAAAAAAAAAAAGAAAACTTGGATCAACTATAACACAAACTACTGTTGTTAGGTAATTGCAAAGTTCAATTGTTGCTTCATTTAAGGGCAAATGAGACTGTCTCATCATAAACACATGAGAGCACCATCCTCACTTCCCAACTCTAACACATAAGGGCTGTCTTGAACATCCAGAGAGACAAAACAAGATAAACTATAGTGTCACTTTACAGTTCCCCAATATAAACCAATATGATCTATACAATAACAGCAATAAATATCCCCCTCAAATCTTACACATCCACATAGGGCAGCCAATAAATATTTCCTCTGCCTAATAAGGCTAGAAGTAATATTTTTCAAAGTTCACTTTACTTCCCCACTAATGCAGGAATTTGGGAAGAGGAAGGTAAATAAAGGAAGGGACTGGGACAACACCAGTGGAGATCAAATAAGAAAAGAACCCAGCAGAAATTGGTTGCCCAAGCGGCAGATTTCCAAAATGATGAAGCATAAATAGGCTACCCACAAAACTTTAATGTGGAAATGAGTCGGCTATGTTTGGGTTCAGTTTCTTACCACATTTCCGTTAACCTAAATGTCAAATTTGAGGGGACTTGGTACGGCCCACACCATGAGTGTATACAATACGAGGGAGAGAGCCCAAGCCCACCAAGTGAGGTTTCGTCCTAAAACCAAAGAGGAGTAGCTTACTTGGCTATATAAGGTAGGCTCTCTTCCCTAATTAATCAATGTGGGACAACTCACAAGTGACTTATTTCAACACTAAACATGATCGTGTATTTCAATATAATTTCTCCATATGCTCCCCAAACACCTCCTCCTATAACACCCAAAAATAAAACCAAACATTCCCAAAGCTCCCTAACATGGAAAAGAACAAGACCAAACTACCAGAGCCAGCAACATAAAGATAAAATCCTCAAGTTAATACTCGTTTTAGGTCAATGTTCTCTAGAAGACATGAATGCCACTAGGTATGTATTAGCGCAGGACAGTAGAAATAAAAGATATGCAAGTTTTTTACAAATGAATACAATTGGATATAGAGAAAATTGATTAGAAGCCCAAGAATGGTAAGCTGATAAAATAAAAGATATTCAACAGTAAGTTCCATGACAAAATAAGAGAATGAGAACAAACCTCATGCATAAAAAGCTGGAGGAATGATAAAGTAAATCTCACGATCGATCAAAATACAATTCATCGTTTACAAGAATATCAGCAGGAACGTGAGCTTGAAGCCACTCATGGAGCTTTATTAAACCTAAACTTTCACTGCGACATTCTGAATCCAAATTCAGGTCATTAGTGCAATTATGCTTCAAATTTTCATATGCACGCTGTGGTTCATCAGGACTTCCTTTCATACTGACCAAATTTAGGGAACACTTCAAGAAAAGAAAAACAGTCAGCCTTTGCAAATGGCGAGATAACATATTTTGTTTTCCTGGATCAAAAATGCTAGTGCAGAATGGTGAGCCTTCAAGAAAATCATCCTCGTCGAATTTACCCCCAGATATAGGTTGCAACAATAGATCTTCAAAATACTTGCGAACAAGATGCATCCACGTCACGTGTATAGTTTGGTCAACGTGGCTACTAGAACTAAGCTTGATCATTAGCATCTGTGCATTCAACATCAATCAGGTTAGGCATGGTGATAGATCTTTCATCAATAGAAATATAGCATCCAACATAAGAAAGGTCCCGAAAAAAAGTATTCTTCAAATAAAAGCCACTTGGATAGAAGTTCTTATGCTCATAGACAAATTTCTGTCTTTAGCTCTTTCATACACTAAACGAGAGTTGGACGAATATACTTATAGCAACAAACCATGTTTATGCTTGATATATGTCAAGCTAACTTCTTCATCTAACTAGCAGAAACCAAGCTCGTTGACCACTTCAGTATCATGACCATTGTCAATATAACAAGTTTCAATCAAGCTGACAAAGAAAACATCAACTCTACACCAAGCATCCATGATGATAGCAAACAACTTTGAAGCAACTAAAAAGTGTGAGTACATCAATGTAATAACCTTGGAAACTACACAAGGTTTGGGGAAACTGATTTTCATTTAGGTTGAAACATATTTGGCCTCGAGAAAGTAAAACAACGAATATACAGCTAGGGCATTAATTAAAAAAGAAAAAGTAATATTTCCAGGTCTTGCATGCAACTTGAAAGCTAATGCATAAGCAGAACCAGTAGTCAAACCACACAAATGCAATTTTACTTGTATAAAATGATGTTCACAGGTAGTTTTATATATCTTCTAAAATATAATGCAGAACATTAACTGAGGAAAAATTTACCAGTACTTTATGTCTAAAATAGTGAGATATGCGGACATGATGGAGACTTTGAAGCTCGGTATGGCACCAGGCTGTGAGCTTGGGGACAAGGTTGATAATTTTGCTTATAACTGGTGTAAAAGCAACTCCATCATCTAGACAACTGCTTTTGCGTGACCAAAGAACAGAGAAACTGAATGAAATTTCCAAAGAACACTGTTATTTCTTCCGATTTGACAGCCTCTGTTTGTACTAAAACATCTTTGGCTGACCCTTGAAGAGCTTCAGTATTATGACCAGCATAGATCTCTCTCAGTATATCCCAGGTAAATTTAAGATCAAAGAGCTGACAGAATCTATGTATGCTTTCATGATTTTGTAATCAAAATCTTGCTTTAGATATTTTTGTATATTACGTAAAACTTGAAAAATAGCAGCCACCACAGACCAATTTGCACTTTTCAGTTTCAGCTTCAACAAAGATCTCAAGTGGATGGCTCATAATCTAAATATGTGGTTTTCAATTCACCAGGTTCTGAAGAAGATATAACACTGTTACAAATTGCCAATTCTAAGCAAAGACACAACAACTGCATGAAATCATCCCAACCGCTATCCTGCAAATAAAAATTATTGTTGGAATCACATTTATGAGAGATGCCACAGTTGACAGGGATTACAAGATGCTCATAGGAACATACTGATGTAAGCAAAAACTCAGAAATGGCTACAAGAGTATTGCCCGCCAAGTGCTGAGCATATCGACTATTGACAGCAAGCAAAAATATCTGCAAATGAATGAACAAATACTAATGTCTGAGAAAATGAATTTTTACTTCTAAAGAGTAAAAAGATTCAACAGCGGTGTAAAACTGATATATGATCCCGGGGAAATAAGCAGGGGAAGAAACTTTACCTAGTCACCAATGATGTTAGCCAAACAATGTCGATCATCCAAATGTGAAGGTGAGGAAACCGAACATTCCCCATCATCAACAGGCTCCACCAACAGCTCCTGCTGACAGTATTTTTCACCTCAGACAGGGAAAATTAGAAATATATGGGGAAAAAGAGGGGTTGTGGAAACACTCTTTTGGAGAGTGTTGAGTTGACTGATAGAAGGTACAAACCTCGTCAGAATCAAAATCATGTGTCCACTGCTTGACTTGTCTAAAAACCTAAAGTTGGAAGAAAAAAAGAATCAAGTTTTAATATTACAGGGGGAAAAACCAACAAGAAGAAGAGGAAAATCTAGAGCAATGATGATTCAACAGAAAATTAATAGCAAACCTGAGAGAGAGCGATTAGAAGGTCTTTTTCGATTTCTTCAGTTAAAGCATCGGAGGCAATATCCTGGAAATGTTCAAAACACAACGGAAATGTTTCAATAACAGAGAAAAGAAAAAGGAATTAGATAAGAGTCATAAAGAGTGAATAGAGCGTGAAAATGGAGGAAGGGTGGTCGAATTGTTTACCGAAAAGGGTTGAAGGGATTCGTCGAGGACGCGGCGGAGGCGGCGGTATTCAGGCCGAGGGCTCATTCTTCAGCGATATCTCAAACCTCGAAATTTCAGCTGCGCAGCATTCTCTATCGTAATTACTCTGTTCTCTGTATCACCTAAGTTAGGTTATTAATCGGATAAAAAAAATCAAGAATGGCTAAGCTTTGGGTAGGAAGACGCTATCTCGATTCTCGACAAAAATTGAAAACAATTTTGAGCCCACAACTCCAATTTCATGTTTATGTTAGCCTCGGCAGTCGGCATTGCTGATGCGGAGCAAGAAATTTCTCGTGTCCAGTTAAGCTAGCTAATTCACAACAACTAAACAAAACACTCTTGATGGTCCTATTGATATATATAATGATATAGGCATTAGAATTTAAAGGGTATTATTATTTCCATTTCTTCTGTCGAGCCAATATAAAAAGGGTGTATTTTTATGAATATAAGTTATAAGTTAGTAAAAGTGTGTGAGTAGTTTCAGAAACATGTTCTACACACTCAAACTCGGTCATATTTAAAATAATTTACATAACATATTGAAAGTATATTGGGAGGGGGGCAACAAGCCAACAAGAATAGGAAAGAGTAGAAAACAGCTGCAAAAGACTTTTTATGCCACCACCACCAACTCTGCATAAATCTTCTTCCATAGCAACGTTGCTCATCCAAAAATGCGCCGCCGCAAGGTCTCTCCGAGAAGCACGTCAACTCCATGCCCTCCTCCTTACATCCACACCTACCCCAGCAGAATCCCCACTGTTCATACAGAACAATATCCTCTCCATGTACGCTCGTTGCGGGTCTTTCGAGGACTCGCAACTGTTGTTCGACAAAATGCCTCAAAGAAACGTCGTGTCCTACAACGCCCTGATTTCCGCCTATTCTCGTAGTCCCCATCGTGCCCATTTAGCTTATAAGCTGTTCGATCAATTGAAGAATGGGGGCCACGCACCAAATGGGTTGACCATTACAAGCCTTTTGCAGGCGTCGGCTGGACTTGGAGACCTGGTTGTGGGTTCTTCACTGCATGCCCGGATTGTGAAAATGGGTCTCTTAAATAATGTCCGAGTTCAAACGTCCTTACTAGGGATGTATTCGAATTGTGGGCATGTGGATTGTGCTAAGAAAGTCTTTTGCCACATGATGGACAAAGATGTCATAGCGTGGAACTCGATCATATCTGGGTATGTGAAAATGGCAAATTATTAGAAAGTCTTGAACTTTTTCAGATTATGGTAATGGAGGATGTTAATCCTACCCAATTTACATATTCATTGGTGTTGAATGCTTGTGCCAAATTAGAAGACCATGATCTTGGAAAACTTGTACATGCCCAAATTCTTTTATCGGGCACGTATATCGATGTGCCTTTGCAAAACTCACTGCTTGATATGTACTGTAGCTGTGGAGACACCAATGCAGCATATAATGTCTTTTGAGGATTGATAATCCTGATTTAGTTTCTTGGAACTCAATGATATGTGGGTATTCAGAGAGTGGAGATGGAGAGAAAGCAATGGATATGTTTATTCAACTTATGCGAATATCTCCTCATAAACCCGACGAATATACTTTAGCAGCTGTTATTTCTGGTACAGGTGGATTTCCAGCTTGTGATTATGGAAAACCACTTCATGCTCTAACCGAGAAAACAGGACTAGCAAGGAGTGTCTACATTGGGAGCACACTCATATCTATGTACTTCACCAATGACGATTCTATCTCTTCTCAAAAGATTTTCAGTTCTTTTCCGCATAAAGATGCTGTACTTTGGACGGACATGATTGCTGGGCATGTTAGAATCGGCGAAAGTGAAAATTCACTGAATTTCTTCCTCGAAATGTCTAAAAATGATTGCGTTTTTAGATAGTTTCCTGTTAGTAGTGCGTTAAGCGTGTGGGACCTTGTGACACTAAGACAAGGAGAGATGATCCATTGTCTGGCCGTGAAAACAGGAAATGATGATGAAGTTTGCGTGCATAGTAGTCTGGTTGATATGTATGCCAAAAACGGAGAACTCAAAGCTGCTACATATACATTTTCTTGCCTGCCTAACTGTGATTTGATGTGCTGGAACTCAATGCTCACAGGATATGGCCACCATGGAAAATCCGACGCAGCATTTCAAATTTTCTTTAAAATGCTAAAGCATGGCTTGAAACCAGATCAAGTCACATTGCTATCTCTTCTAGCTGCTTGTAACCATTGTGGCTTGGTGGAGAAGTGTAGATTTTTCTGGAATTATATGAAGGAAAATGGTTTGAAACCAGGGCCTAAGCATTATTCTTGCATGATAAGTTTGTTGAGCCGAGCCGGGCTATGGGAGGAGGCTGAGGGACTGATTGTTGAATCGCTTTTTCGGAGGAATATTTGGAATCATGGAGAACTGTTTTGAGCTCTTGTATTAAGAATGAAAATTTAAGAGGAGGAATTCATGCTGCTGAAAAGATTTTGAGTATTAATGCAGAGGATAGTGCGGCGAGTGTACTGCTTACGGTTATATGCTGCGGAAGGGAGATGGGACGATGTTTTGGAGACGAGGGAGAAGGATGAGAAAATTGATGCTGGAAAAAGATCCGGGATTGAGCTGGATTGAGGTTCAAAATAATGTTCATGTATTTTCTTCGAGTGATCAGTCTCACTTGCAAAGTGGTGAAATTCAGGCTGAGTTGAGTAAGCTGTTGGGGAACTTAATACCAACAACAGTTGAGGATATTATATCATAACAGGTCTTCAATTAGGAAACAGAAAGATAGGACTGAAGGAATAATCAATTCCTCATTCTTGGCCAGTTCAGAGATGGATTAGCTTATTGAGAAACGAAATTCATTGAGCTTAGAAGTTAAATTTGATCGGGCATTCTCTGTATACTATTGTGTAAAATTAAGGTTTTTGTGATTCATGCCCGAAAAGAACACAACTGCAAATAAGATGTATAACCTTGATGCAGACCAATAATTTAGCTTTCCTATAAAAAGTTATGACAAGTGCAGAACAAAATGTTGCTTGTACAGAAACAAAATAAATAGCATGTATGTGACTAAATAAAGCTCGACAATTTAAAAATTGAAATCTTTTTTCAGCTACTGGAATTGACAATATAAGTAGATCAACGACTACACGATTTTTAATTCAGAACAAAAAGGGTTGTTATACACTCTACAAAATGCGATCCTTTTCAGGGTGCATAATGAGAAATCCAGACAATGAGAACTGATGTGCATCAAATGCAAAAATAATTTTGTTCGAATATCTGCACTACAGGGAAAATCTTCATCGACAAAATTCAGAAAACCAGGGTAAGAAGTTCCAAAATGCCTAGTCAGGCCCAACGCATGATATCATTTCAATTCAGACACCATCGAATCATGCATTCAAAGACATGCTCCCCATGGATTGAAGAGAAAGAAGCTTCGATAGTAACAGTGAGGATGCCTCCTTGCTGACTAGCGACGCCAGTGCGACTTTTGCTCTAGCCTTCTGCAGGACAAATGGGGTGACAAACTATGTTTTAAAATCTCCCCAAACAAGCTAAATGCATACAAATCAAATGGGAGAAGGGAAAAAGACTATACAACAAGAAGAAGCCAGACGACACAACTCTCATTTAAGCTCAATTCATTGAATATACACATGAAGCCAAAAAGGATTTTTTTAATTCAAAAGAAGTTTCATGTTTGGCTAGGGCTCTACTCCATTAGTTACAAAATGATACACTGCATCTAGAAATATTAAGCTATTCAAACTCGAATCATGTTTAGCCTCATATTGTTTTGACATTTCATGAACAATCTTAGAATTATTGGTGAAAAGAGGGATAACATAAAAAGAGATTGTTAAAAGATATTCAAATTTACTCACTGATTGAGTCCCAAAGCTTGCTCCTGATCCTGCTGCAGCTCCTATTAACGAAATAAAGGAAGTTCAGTTTAATGTGCAAGTCAAAACACACGACAAGAATAAACTAGTTCCATATTGCACGGATGTATGATGTAAAAATTTAAGTAACTTTTGTGCCTTGCACAAATAGCTTTTCCACAACAATCCGTGTTTTCTGGAGTTGTACATAAAAATTACTCTCACACAAATGCATATCTCAAGAATGCAGTTGAGTTGGCAATTAAAAAAGCAAATGCAAAACCAGTTTACTTTTTACCCTTTTCTAATTTGGTGTTTTGGTAGCCTATTTAAAAACTTGAAATCGATATCTTAAAACTAACTAACCTGTAGCAAAAGGTGTTGAAAAGTTTGAGAGTCCAGAAGCAGGGTTGAACTAAATAAAGGAGTTGAACTGCCAAATGCAGAGGTTGAAGCAGACAACGAACTAAAAGGTGATGGTTGGGGAGAAGCAGCATTTCCTAAGAAAGACGAGAATGGTGCAGAAGTTGTGGGGGTAGAAAACAGAGAAAGAGTTGATGAGGCGACAGCTGGGGTAGAAAAGAGTGAGGATCCACTTCCACTTGAGGCCGATAAAGCGGATGTATTTGCTGCTGTTGATGCTCCTGGTGGTGCTGAATGGGCAAAGGGTCCAGTAATCTGACCTTGATTGTGAGATTGAAGGTAAATGTAAAGTTGGGTGAACTCCTTCGAGCTGCAGCCTCTTGTTTGGCTGTTTCGCGCGATCAGCTTCGAGAAATGGATCATTCTCATCCCCTCGGGGCGTTGGTCAGCGAGATGCTGTCCTCATGGATTCGATGTACTGGTGAATGCTTTCCACCTTGGAATCATTAGTGAAAAAGCAAGTAATTAGCAACATTGTATGCAAAATCAGAAGCAGTAGCACAAAACATTTGCGAATGCCACAGCAACCCAAGCAAATAACAATCTGCACATTTAAATTTCAAATTCGATTTTGAAAAAGCTTTTCAGATTCTAATTATTTGTGAATCCAGAAAACAAGCATATATGATTGAGAAAAAAATATAAATAAGCTTCATAATTCCAGCCTTTAAATTTATTGACCTAGAGGATGAGAATCACTAATAGATCATTAACAAATCAATAAAAAGAATGTTAGGTGGGGGAAAGCAGGCATGAGATAGCTCTAAAATATAAATAAGGTGTATATTCAACACCACATTGGCAGTCGGGACAGAACTCCTGAACTATATCGGTCATGAACAGAGTTTCAACCTTGTTCAGAGAACTGCTTTTCCTCTTACCGCATTCAGATTTTTTTCTCCCAAAACTGAGAAAACGAATTCTCTGTGCACTCATCTAGTGCGGACATTCAAGTATGAATTCTCTGTGCACTCTTCAATGATAGATAAGGTCACACAATTTGAAAATGAAAACGAAAAAACAATGATAAAAGGGTAAAAGCAAATAAGATTCAATGCCAATACAAGGACATTATCCATTTAATAAAGGATGCCTCGGTCAGTGTCATGTCACACCAAAAACCAGAAGAAAGTTCCAATAGCAACATATATCCCTTTACCAGTCATAATCAAGAAACCTAAAGGTCCTGCTAATAGGATAAATAATGACTTCTGATATCAAATGATGCAAAAACACAAAAAAGTTAACCTCTTTCATTACCTTTGCTGCAATGTGCACAAAGAAGTCATGTACATTTGTCAAGACTTTAGGCAGAGATTGCAACAGTGAAGAACTTGGATTCAATAGTTTTTTTTTCAGAGTCTAAGAGTAGCAACTGCTCCAATTCTTCAATCCACTGACGGCAC
>JABTTQ020001689.1:0-50000 GCA_016081115.2 Rehmannia glutinosa | reverse complement strand
CGCCGCCTCGACTCGTTTCACCAAGCCAAAAATACTAACATCAACTGCAATCCTTCACTATCAAGGCTCTAAAAGTGCAGCCTCTGGGCCACTACCAATTGCACCAACTTACCATATTCACTGGTCCATGAAACAAGCCAGAACTATCCGGTAAGACCGTAAGCATATATTTTATCTATTACGCGAAATAAGTCTTAGTTGCAGTTTTGGTCCTGTACGTTGAATGTGGTAGCATATTTGGTCCTGCACATATCTGCTTTGTAAGTTTTGATTTTTACGCAATTTTGATCATGTGAGTATCATATATAGCAATTCTGGTCTTATAAATTTTGAATTTTCTGCAATTTGGTCCAATAAGTTCTGATTTTGTGCAATTTTGGTTCCGAATGTGTGTTTCAATATTTCATTCTTTCAGGCCAAAATTACAGAAATTAAAATTTATATGACCAAAATTGCTATATAGAATACATAAAGAACTAAATTTGCCACCCCTTTTATACTTACATTACCAAATTTGCTACGTAGGTTACTTAAATGACTAAATATGCCACCTCTATAAGAAGTGAAACTACAATTAAGCCCGTGTTATTATTGTACACGTATCATTCAGCTAGTGTACTGAAACACAAGATGACGCGTATTTTCACTTTCAGGTGGAATTTGACGGCCAATGCAGCTAGGCCTAACCCACAGGGATCGTTTCATTATGGGACAATACAAGTTATGAGGACAATAGTGCTGGAAAACACTGCTGCCAAAATTAATGGCAAGCTGAGATATGCAATTAATAAGATATCTTACATAAATCCAGACACACCATTGAAGCTGGCTGATTATTTCAACATCCCTGGTGTTTTCACCTTAAACTCAACAAAGGACACCCCTCCTGCTGGCCCTGCAGTTCTTGGCACCTCAGTTATAGCTACTTCTTTGCACGATTTCGTCGAAATCGTTTTCCAAAATACTGAATCCACCGTTCAGTCTTGGCATTTGGATGGCAATGATTTCTGGAGTGTTGGGTAAGACCACCACCACATTTTTCGTCGTAACTTTTTACAAAAAGTACCCTTGAAATTTGAAAAATCCAGTTACATTTCAAATTATAAATACATCTTCATATTTGTTACAAAGGGATAATTACAAAAATACCCTGAGGTTTTGGTTAATTACAAAAAAAAACCAGACATGTTTCAAAATTACAAAAAACCCTCAGGTTTTATTTTGTCTTAAATTTAAGGGGGGTAACTGTAATATATTTGTAAATGTTAGGGGGTATTTTGAAATGTTTTCGAAAATCACCGGGAAAAAATGTAAGATGGAATCGAACTTGAAGGTTTTTTTTTGTAATTTTCACTGGTTTTCTTTTTGTAATTAGTCCAAACCTTAGGGGTATTTTGTAATTATCGCTTTTACAAATTCTAAATTGGGCGTATATTTGGGGGGTATTTGAAATTTTGAAAGATAATTGGATCTTTTTATAATTAGACTAAAACTTAGTACAAATTTTGTAATTTACCATAACTTTCATGTCAATTTTATATAATATGATTTGACTAATTATATTAATCAACTTAAAATCTCTGAAATCCAGGTATGGTGGTGGCAAGTGGAATTCTACATTGAGGAGACGCTTCTACAATTACAATGATGCCCCAACCAGATGTACAGTTCAGGTAATGAGACTATCAATTTTCGAAATGAGATAGTATTTAGGGACAGGGACGGACGCAGGAATTTGCTCTTGGGGGGGCAAGATCCAGGGGTGGTCTTGGGGCGGCGCAGATGGTGCTGCCGCACAGGAGGCTCTCCGGTGAAACCGTGAAAGCTCCCGGAGTTTTTTTTATATATGTATATATACAATCAATGGCGGAGATAGGGGGCCAACCTGGACCCCACCTTTTTAAAAAAAATATTACTAGGTAAATTTTTTCAAAAAAAAAATTAGTTAATGTTTGTGTATTTCTTTTAGTTTTTTTATTTGGCCCACCCAAATTTCGTGTATCGGCCTACCCATGATAATTCCTAGGTACACCATTGTATCCAATTTCTTGTATCGGCCCACCCTGTGATAATTCCTAGGTACGCCATTGTATAAACGAAATTGGGGTAGGACAGATAAAAAAACTAAAAAAAAATACACATAAATATCAACTTAATTTTTTTTTTAAAAAAAGAGGGTACCGAGGCCCGGGTTGGCCTCCCCCAATCTCCAAGATTGTATAATATAGTATTTTTTGCTCTATGCCCCTCGAAATCTTGGACCGATTCTAGCAAAATCAAATCTAATATAAATAAAAACAAAACATACAAGTTTTTATAACTAAATTACATGAAAATTGGGAGAGGGGGCAAGATATTTTGATTTATATTTATATATACTATATTAATTTATTAAATAATGTACTATAGGGGTTCAATCGCAAAATGAGGGGGGGCGGTTGCTACCACCAGCCCCCCCTTGGGTCCGTCCTGTTTAGGGATAATTACAAAAGAACCCCCCGAGGACGGCGCAAATTACAAAAAAACCTAACGACTTTTGAAAATTGCAAAAAACCATCTTAATAATTTCGTCTTATATTTCCACCTTCTTAAATTTATAGTTATATTACAAATACGCCCTTAAATTTAAGATAAAATCAAATCTGATGGAGCTTTATGTAATTTTAAAACATTTATTGTTTTTTTTTATTAGCCCAAACCTTTTTTTTTTTTTTTTTTTTTTTGGTAATTATCCCTAGTATTTATTTAGACTAGACTTGATATGATGATACAAGTCAATTAATAAGACGGATGGGATCTTCTATTCTAAAATCGTGTTTCATCTCCTATTCTAACCGTGTGGATGATTGACACGTGTATTACACTTACCATGTTTATTTTCAAGATAAATCAAGCATGAATTGTAGGGTTCTAATATGGTAGTTAAAATGCACGTGTCAATCATCCACACTGTATTGAATAGAGATGAAACACGGTTTTGGAATAGAAGATCCCATCCGTTAATAACATGTGAAGCTCGACTCGAATATAATTCATGTTTCTTGAAAATTGTGCCTAATATATAGGTGTATCCTTATTCTTGGAGTGCAATTCTTGTGTCACTGGACAATAAGGGAATGTGGAATTTAAGGTCTGCAAATTGGCCACGGCGATATCTGGGCCAAGAACTGTATGTTAGAGTATGGAACGATGAAAAAAGCCTCTTCACCGAGTATGATATTCCACCAAATGCGTTACTTTGTGGCAAGGCGAAGCGTTAGTTTGAATGGGCATCTTCAATGTAATCCTTTTTATTTTATTTTTATTTGTTGAATTGAATATTTCCTTTTTATGTTTCGTTTCTATCATCAGTTACGAGGGTGTGACT
This sequence comes from Rehmannia glutinosa, assembly GCA_016081115.2. Classification (NCBI taxonomy): domain Eukaryota; kingdom Viridiplantae; phylum Streptophyta; class Magnoliopsida; order Lamiales; family Orobanchaceae; genus Rehmannia; species Rehmannia glutinosa. The sequence goes on along the minus strand of JABTTQ020001689.1, from coordinate 46,633 downwards.
GTCTGAAAAAAAAAAAGAAAGAAATCATCCTCTGAATGAGAGGATAGAAAAAAGGAACCATGATTCCATTTTAGTTTAGCTGTATCATTTCTATGTTCTTGTCATTCATCAATTGATGAACATAAATAGTAAATTTCATTTCAATCTTCCCCCTGTTTTCCCTTCATGTCCATCATATAATAATATGTACGTTTTAGCAAGAATTGATTTTATATAAGTAACATTGTACTATAATTTAAGCTCCTGTTTGTGAGGTAAAAATGCCAAACTTAACCCCAAGTAGGGGTGGCCATGGTTCTGAACACGGTTACGGTCCGGTTCGTAAACCGATTCCTCCACGATTTCGGTTCGATTTTAATCGAACCGTTTATTTATCTTTTGATATTTTTTTCATTTCATAATATAGTTTATCAATTTCAATTAAAAAAAGAAGGAAAATAAAGAAAAAGACTTAGACTTGATATTCAGTAAAGTTTTATACTTAATATTAATAATAATATTAAACTATCTATATATATTATTAGAGTATAGAAGAATCAAAGTTCACGTAGTTCACTTATAACATTTCGTCAAAAACGTGTCTCATGTAGTTGCGAATATAAAACATCATAATAAACATTTGACATTTCTTCTAGCATGTATTTACAAAACAAAATTGTTGGTTTTAACCTTAAAAAAATGGTTCCATCTCGGTTCTACCGACGGTTAAAACTGTCGGTTCCACGGTTTTTGAGACTTAGGAACCAGAACCATAACCGGCCTACACGGTTCCGATTCCAGTTTTGGAATCGTTGACCACGGTTACGGTTTAGAAACCGTTGACCACGGTTCTGGTTCTGATTTAGAACCCAGTTTCGGTTCCATTTGGCCACCCCTACCCCCAAGGGTAGGCCTAGTGGCTTTGAGGTTGCAATTGCACCTCAGGTCTTGGGTTGAATTAAACCTTGATTATCACGGAATGAGGGGTTGAAGTTTACCTTCTCCTAAATTAGGATCATTCCTGGATGGATTAATGTCTCGAGCCGAAGAAAGTGTGGGGTCATGCTCAAATTTGGTGTGAGAATATTTTGGGGGTCGTCAAAAGAAAAATGCCATTTAAATGAATAATTAATGGGTTAAGCATGGACCATAAATTGATGAATTGGGCAAGAAAATCAGATTAATAAACCCAGGCTAATAAAGTTTGATTAGCATCATATAGTAAAGATTTTAATTCCAAGATACAATTAAATATTTTTAAATTTTGTGGTAATGACTACTCAAAAAAAAAAAAAAAAAAAAGTAATGACTGATGAAGAGTGTTGAATTATCTTTTTCCGTAAATTCATTAAAAGAGTGAAGAATCATATTTGCTATAGGCCCAGGTTAAGAAGCTGAAACTATTAAGTGGGCTTCACGTTTCATTCTAAGCCCATAGTCTTTAATAGGCCAACATAGTAGCCCAGTTTCCTTCTAGTCAAATGAGAAATGTGTATACACTATACAGTGGGATCCAGCGGGCGAAATTTCGAAGTGACCCAGCTGAATTTAATAAAGGCACAATTACAAAAATACCCCAAGGTTTGGGCTAATTACAAAAAAGCTCAGAGATGTTTCAATATTATAAAATGCCCTCCCAGGTTTGATTTTATTTTAAATTTAAGGGGTTAATTATTTCTACAAATATCAGGAAGTTTTGAAATATTTTGCTTATGAAGGAAAGATGTAAGTAGAATTAAATTTTAACGGGTTTTTGCAATTTTTCAAAAACTCTGGGGTTTTTTTGTAAGCAGCCCAAATCTTGTGGTCGCCGGCCATGGTACTGAGGAAGGGTAAGATATGATGGTGGCAGGAAGAGGGAGAGAGAGAGAGGGAAAGGGGGCAACAGGTGGTAGTTTTTCTTTTGTTTTTTTTTTTGGTTGAGAGGGTTTGTAGAGAGAGAAATTTTGGTAGGGTTGGTTTTATAATATAGCCAACTCCATTATGCATAGAATTTTTTTTTTATGAAAAATGTAAACATAGAAAAAATAAATTATGCAGAAATGGACAATTATAGTTTTATCAATAATTCAAGCTCGTCTTACTCAGCACATTCATTATGTTAATTTTAGGGACATTTTCTGCAAAAGTGCAAAACTAACTCTATAACTTAGGATGGATGTCAAACTTGGTCCTATTCGTTTTTAAGTTTATAATTTGGTCCTGTAGGTTTTGAAAATTGCTCAATTTTAGTCCTAATATTGCAAAATCACCAAAAATTGACAGCCATTTTGCTAGCTAGGCTAAGGACTAACTAACAAGGACCAGAAATTTTGAATAATTTACTTAGCAATGTAGAAAATCATCAAATTAAATTATGGGTGGGGCTATTTACACCCACTTTTTTCTTAATACACCCACCTTTTTTAAAATCTCAATTCTATCCCTTCCTCCAAAATAAAATCGTAATTTTCCCAACCCTAATTTACATCTTTCCCATCCTAACCAACCATGGTGCAACAACCGACTGGACAACGACGGTGGCGAGTCAAAAGAGTGGCAAATGGCGACATTTTGGAATGTGCAATCTCCACCAAGACTTTCGAATAGAAGAATAGTATCCTAGCAAAATTTCTCCAGGTATGTTCACAATGAACGTGATTGCTCGCGTATGTTCACAATAAACGTGACGGCTGCGGTGGGGTGTTTTAGTTTCCAAAGTTTTCTTTATTTTTTTAGAAAAGGGTATAATAGGAAGAATGTGTTGGAATTGGTTTTAATAAATTGGGTTTTGACCCGATTTTGACCAATTATTTAAGTGGGGTATTTATTTGAAGTATGAAATAAATGAGATAAACATCATCTACGCCGCGGGTAGATGAGTTTAGCATTTTGAATTTATCAAAACCAATGTCGGGTGAATGAGAAATAAATGCATAAAGTTGGCCACTTAAAATATTTTTATATATGGAATATAAAAGGGTGGGAATATGGAAAGCCATATCCCACATAGGAAATATATTAAATGTTTGACTAGTTAATAAAGAGCTTCACCACTAATAAGGAGTAATCAAGTGGAACTCCTTATGGTACACCCTAGTGGACTAAGTCATTTTGACTAGCCTTTGGCTAGCTCAAAAGGCACCGTCCTGAGCGCCAGGCGGGCCGCGCGCCCGCGTCGCCGCACATAGTCGCATTGGGCGCTTTAGAGGCGCACTTTTTTTTTTCTGACATGACCGCCCAGGTGTGAAGGGTGTATGCTAATAGTGTGTTCTTCCTAGATGCGATCGTGACCATCGATCGGCATTGCTTTACCACGGGCGAACGACGGCCAAGACCGATCCTGGACCAGGGTTGCACCCGATCAAGAGGCACCAGAGCTCTATATAAACCAAATTTTGGGAATTCATTTTACACATCGAAAAAATTCAATTCACTTGCTTCTTCTTCATTCTCGCATTTAGTCCATAAAAGGAGAGTTCAAAAATATTTAAGTGTTCGTTGTACTTGCGATTTGTAGTGCAACTATCGCAAGTAGTCTGTCATTGTATCTTGGGAGACGATTGCCGTATTTCGTAAGCACCGTGAGCGGGGCAATCTCGTCTTAAAGAGAAAGAGCCCAACTCTTGCCTCGACATATCGATTTTTACCGTTACTTCCGCTCATTTGTTTTCAGCCATTCGGTATACACCATCCGGTTTTTCCCAACAATTTTAAGACGAGATTTTCGTGTATATCAAATTGCTTTGACATCTTCAGTTCAAGCACCAGCACCAGCACCAGGAGAGAAACCCGAGAAGTTTGGGGGTTCAGACTTCAAAAGATGGCAACAGAAAATGTTGTTCTATCTTACGACTCTGAACCTTGCTCGTTTCCTTACAGAGGATGCCCCAACTATGGGGGAAGAGGAGACTGATAAGGAGAAGAGAATGGCGTTCGATGCTTGGAGTCAAAGCGACTTCCTGTGTCGGAACTACATTCTCAACGGACTGGACAACACATTGTATAATATGTATTGTTCGGTAAAAAACTGCTAAAGAGAGTCATGGAGTTCTTTAGAGGAGAAGTATAAAACGAAAGATGCTTTGGCACAAAGAAATTTGTTGTCGGCAAATTCCTTGAGTTCAAGATGGTTGACACCAAGACGGTGATCACCAGGTTCAAGAGATCCATTAATTCACTCGCGATATAATTGTAGAAGGAATGGTGGTGAGTGTTCGCCTATATTTTTAGCTTCACCGCAAGTGTACGATTGTGCGTTTATAGAATAGGGTAGCAAGATCGTATCCACGAGACTAATAAATCAATAAAGCAAGTATTGAGCCAAGATAATTTTACTTTTATTTAGACGATCAATATTTGATGGTTGTTGTTTTGAGATTAAGACAATTTCAATCACTAAAACACAAGAATAAGATAACACAAATGAAAGAAGTATCAAGATGATGTAATGGATTTCGAGTTAAGGTTTCGATTAATAATCCTCTTGTTGTCCTTTAATCAAGCCACGTTATTATCAATATTCCTATAAGACGATCACAAAGCTATTTTATCCTCCCTCTCGAGATGCATATAAAATGTAGATTGAAATATCTATGCTAGCATCTCTACTCAACATAAGATATACAACTCCCAAATGCACAAAAGATCAAATGTCCTCACAAACATTCATAAACCTCTCGATTCATGCAAATATTCGTGTCAAGTACTTAAGATCTAATATTGAAACTCATCTCTCGAATTATGAATCAATATATCAAACATGTTAAATCATTGGCCAAGTGATAAAACAAGAATAAGCTCAAAGTACTCAAATAGGCTTCAAGATAATAACTTCAACCAAGATTAAAACATCCAACAAGAGTTCATTAATCTACTTCCAAAACCCTAAATCACAAGAGTTTAGCTACACATGATTAAACAACTTACACACAAAGTGTTCAAAGTCATTACAATTGAAACTAAAAGATTGAAACTAAAAGAGAAGCAAGAAAACTTAGGAACGTCGACAATCTCTCGATATATCTCCGTTCTTCAAGCTCCGATGCAACCCGATTGTCTCCTTGATGTCTCCTTCCAAGAGTTGACTCTTGTCTTGTGTTGTAGATCCCAAAAATGCCAGAATGTCCTTGTGTGCGCCCCCCAAAAAGCCTTTTTATACCTCCCATCATGTTTAGGGCTTAATGCTGCAGATTATGGGATTCCAGCGCAGACGCACGGGTGGTGCGCCCACGCACGGGTTACCCATGCGCCACCCTGCTGGAATACCCCAACTCTCTGTAGGGCGCACGGGTGGTGCGTCGGAGCACGGCCTACCCGTGCGCCACTCCGGTGAAATAATCTGACTCTCTGTAGGGCGCACGGGTGGTGCGCCCATGCATGGGCTACCCGTGCGCCATGCTGCAGCTCCAATTATCCTTATACAGGGGTGCACGGGTGGTGTCTTGAGGCACGCCCAACCCGTGTGCCCCCTGTCTTTTCCGTGAACGCTCAACTTTCGCTCTTTTAGGCTTCACTTTTCGTATATCCACTCAATTCTCCGTGTTTCCACTTTGCTTTCCTCATATTCTTATTCAATTAGCTTCAAATATCATGAAATTCCTACAAAATAAGCAAAGTGTAATATCTTTTCCACAAGGAGTGAATATGTAACATTTAACGCGAGTATATGCATGTTTACTTATCATTATAGCTCGAAATACGCCTCAAAATCATGCAAAATTCACGCCTATCAAAATCCCCAAACTTAAACTCATGACCGTCCCGATCAATAATATTTAGAACACGATAAAGTACAACAGGAGATAAAGATAACAAATACACACGAGAATCTACAAGAAAATCCAAATTGTTCGTCATGAATGCTGAGTACAACTCAATCAAGCCTCAAATATCTAATCAAAGAACACGCCTCAATTAAAACAAAGTGAAATGCTCAATCCAACTCTCAAAGTTAAGTGTTTACTCTCATCTCACGAGGTTATAGGACGTGTTTACGCTCAAATCAATTCGATGTCGCAAAATTACCATAGGCTTGCAATTTGTCTCATATCTCCGCCACGAGAGTGTATGCAATTTGTGAATCATAAAGGACTTTCTCATTTGGTTGTAATGAAGGCTATTTGGTTTAGGTAGGAAATTTTTGGATAAAGTGACTCAAACTCGAGTGTATAGACCGATGAGCATATCAATCATTTTCATTACAATCCCATATGCTACTCCAATCATCCTCATTTTTATCAACTTCATTTATCTCCATTTCCTTCCTTTCTTTTGAGAATCTCCTCCATTCACAATCCTTCGCCCCCCAAGTTTATCAGCTTTTCAATCTTTTTTTTTCTTTTCATTTGTGCATTTTCAACATCTTTCCCTCCTCTTTTTATTCCATTTAACTAAGTATGCCCAATTATCTATTTTTCAATTCCCACCCATTCAACCTCGTTCATTCCCCTTTTACTCAACGTTATACATTCGAGTTTAAGGTGATAGAAATATAGTAAGATCAAGGGTTAAATTTTGTGGTTATCAAAGAAATAGGTTATAGGCTCAACTTGGCTAACTAGGAGTTTTCACATTTTTAGGTAGGCAAAAGGCATGAAAGGCTAGCAAAGATGGCCTTTAATCACATTCACAATTCACATACACATGTGGCCTTGACAGAGATACCCAAGCAAGTTCTAGAATTTTAATCAACATGAATGATACACTCAAATTACAACAAGACTCGCACAAGATATAAGCAGAAAGGCTCAAAGCTCACAGTTTGTCAAAATGTAATTCAAAACATCACACCAAGTTTTTCATATCAACATGCTCAAAGTTATCTATTCAAGGCTCAATCAATCCATAAACAGCATCTAATCCCAATAATATGAATTTTCAATCAACACACAAACAACAAGTTGCACCGTGCTCGGTCAACACACTCTCTAACCACTACTAAAGCAATAGACGTGCTAAAGCTATAAACGTGCTCTAATGCAAATGCAACCTAAAATGCTCTAATGCAACTATATGAAAACAAAAAAAATGCATGAAAATGTTTTTTTTTTTTGTATCCACACTTTTCATGTATTAAAATGCTATCTCTCCCCCCAAACTTGAATGAAATTATAGTGTCCTAAGGGGAAAAATAGAATTTCAATAACAAAAAGTGGGGATATACCTGAATCATCAAGCGGCGGTGGTGGGAAGTGGCCTTGAGAAATATGCCACATTTGTAGTCTGTTGGAGCACTTGCCACGTCTCCTCGGAACGCCGCTCGATCGCTCGTGAACGCGAGAAAATCAGCACTATGTTGCCTCAAATCCTCTCCTTGCCGCCTCAACTCTTCTTCTTCCGCCAAGTTCTCCCCAAACGCATAAAATATGTCTTGAAAATCGGTGCCGTGCTGGGGTCCTCCACTGTGAGAAGGACCGGGACGATCTCCGCTTTGAGAATGTCGGGGGTAATCGCCTCCGTGGGAGGACTCGGGTATATCATACCCAATTTGGGGGTGATGAGGTTCCATCCCCATGTCTCGGCCATGAAACGCATCCTCCTCCGCCACCATATCCTCTTCATCCAAGAAACCTTCAACTCTGCGACGCTTTCTTGCCTCTATAGCCTCGGTAATTCGGTTGTGTGCATCGGAGTTCATGAGGAAGTTGGTGGTGTCCGTCAATGTCTCGACCGTGGTGTATGGCGGGTTAGGCAACGGAAATGAAGCACCTTTCTTTTGTAGAAGCACCAATCTGTTGTCTTCATTTGCTATGAACTTCATATGATGCAACGATGCCAAATTAACCCGAGTGCTACCGGGATAAGCTCTAAGCCTCGAAATCAACATTGAAATGCCGGGCAATAGGGGTAATGATGCCCCCTATAGAAATCGTACCCCCGCCTTTAGCTAACTGCTCGATTTGTTCGGCAAAATTGACAATGTTGTAGGGGGTGTTTGTAACCATACACTAGAGAGATAAAGTTCCTTAGTCGTCATACCTCCAATTTTTCTCGGGCGAACACGGAGGATGCGATCACACGTTGAATATACCGGAAAACTGGATTCCTGGATCCATGAGGCTTTGGCGGTCCGCGCGGCATACAACATCGGCCCCGTTTGTGGTGTTTCCACAAGCATTCTCCAGTCGTCGACATCATAATGAGGCATCGGGGTACGAGCAGTGTTTGTTGGGACCTCGAAAATGGTGTTCAATCGAGTCATAGACGATTGTCTACGGACATTCCCAACCGAAACTTTATCATATACGGTTCAAAGGTCCGCTTGTTTGAGTACTTCCACGACTCAAGAACTCCAATGTATGCTTTTTAAATGTCGGCCACCTTCGGCTCATAAGTTCGTCCATCCTACCTTGGCGAAAAGACGCCACACGCCCTCATGTATCCCCAAAGTTTGGGTACAATCATCGTCGGCATAGCGAGATGGAGCTATTTGGCGACCGATCAAGCGATTCCATCGCTCAAGATCATCGGCATTTGTCAACTTTATCCCATATGCCTCCGACTGTTTTTGTCGACTTCCGGCGGTGCCACTTCGCGTGGTGCCGTCCCGCGTGCACGTCTCCTTCCACCCTGGGGTTTCTTCGCCGCCATGAAGAGTTTATACCGAAATACATTTCATTAGCATCCCAATATCATCAATGGCAACAACAAAATAGGGGATTAAAGCTAACATATTGGGTGATGCAAATTCACTTGCCCACGTTACTTTTGATCGATCAACTACCCCAAGCAAACAAAAAATTATGGCCATTCTAGACAAGTATTAGCTTAAATAATCATTGGCCATGCCCTACTCATCAAAAATTCATCCTAAATCTCCTCAATAACACAAGCCCACAAGGTGTTTGACAATTTGCCTCAAAGAATAATTCACATAATTCATAGCAAAAATATCGAAATAAACACCTACCATGCTCCCTAATACATAATTGACAACGAATTGACAAGGAGAAACGGTGTTCTTACCGGAATTCTCTAAGTTAAACTCGAAATGGAAGATTTGAACCCTAGGTGCTTGTGCTCACAATTCTTCAAGTAAATTTGAATTCAACGTAAAGTGAAGTTCAATTGTGATGAGGAGGGATTAAAAGGACGAATTTGAGTAGAATTTGCAAGAAATTTCAAGGCAATGAAGTTGGGGGTAGTGGGCACGCGATTTGTGGGAGTTTTGGAGAAGAAGAGGTTTAAAAACTCCGTCATATTTAAGCCTCTTCTATAGGGCGTACGGGTGGTGCGTCGAAGCACGGGTTACCCGTGACGCCACCCGGAAAATTCCTCTACTCTCTGGAGGGCGCACGGGTGGGGTGCCAACGCACGGGCTACCCGTGCGCACCTGTACAGCAATTTAGGTATTTTTTTTAAATAAAAACACACAAAAATGCAACAAAAACACACAAATCACACTCATTAATAAAAACTCGCATATCAAAGCACTCAAATCACACAAATTTTTGAAACTAAACACACACAAAAAAAATGGAATTCACACGAAAAACCGTTGGGTTGCCTCCCAACAAGCGCTATATTTAACGTCTTTAGCTTGACGCCTTTTAATTCCGATTATGATCTTTGCGAAATGAGGCTTGTCACCTCATCGTGCAGTTTTCCATGCCAATCCCGCTCACTTGGATTTACACCTCCCTTGATCATTACTAAAGGAGGTTTCCCATGTTTGTCAACTATCCATGTGTTCTCCTTTTCATCGTGCGAATGGTACGTGCACGCTCTTGGTTCAACATCAGGCTTTTTGTGCCTTTCCTTCTTCTTCATTGATAATCCCTGCATATTATCTTTAGAATGCATACAATTATTCAAGCTATTAGCTTGAGTACAGGAATTAGCAATTGTTGTTGTTTTACAACCATTAAAATCATCATGTCCTTTCACATTCCGAGAAATAGAAAATGAAATACGCTAATCATCAACTTGTAATGTAAGCTCCCCTTTCTTCACATCTATTAGTGCTTCCGATTGCCAAAAATGGACGCCCAAGTATAAGAGGGGTGTCACAATCCTCATTCATATCCAAAGACTAGAAAATCCACGGGGAATATGAATTTATCGACTTTTATGAGCACATCTTCTAGTATCCCCGTTGGATGTACGAGTGATCTATCCGCGAGTTGTGGGGTGACAGTGGATGGTCTCACTTCTACGAGTCCAAGCTTTTTGAGAACGGACGGCATCAAAATTGATACTAGATCCTAGATCACAAAGTACATTGTCAAAGAAAATATCGCCTATTGTACAAGGAATAGTGAAACTCCCCGGATCTTTCAGCTTTTGCGGTATTTTCCTTTGTATGAGTGCGCTACATTCTTCCGTCAAAGTTGACAATCCCATTCTCTCGCCCATTTGTTCTTGTTGGACATCATTTCCCTAAAAACTTTGCATAATTTGGCATATGTTTCATTGCTTCGCAAAAGGAACATTAATGTGCAATTTATTAAACATGCCCACAAATTTAGCAAATTGATTATTCGATTAGTCTTGTGAAACAATCGAGGAAAGGGAAGAGGAATATTATATTTCAAAAATTAGAGTTAGGATACGAATCACGTTTCTTGGCTCTTTTTTGTTTATCTATTTGTTGCTCGGTTCTTCCTTTAACTTTCATATTGCCTTGAGCGTCGTTTTCGTCATTTCCCGAATTTGGATGGTAGGCTCGGCAACACACATGACCTGGTCGTGCATTGATACACGAGACGTGCGTGATTCTGACATCACACCAATATCAGCATTTTCAGACTCTTCATTCTCTTTTCCACCCCACACATGGATAGCATTGCAATGTTCCCTCGGGTTGACCTCCGTGTTGCTTGAAATTGACCCTTTTGGTGTTGACTCCCCACAATTGCGCCAATTGACCCATTTGAGTTTCAGTTCTTTATTGAGCTTGTCACTTGTTGTTCTAACTTATCCATCCTAAGGTCTTGCTTATCGAGGCGCTCCTCGTGTCATTCATGAAAGCATTAGATTGATTTATGAAGGAGGTGAGTGTATCTTCCAATGACGATTTGCCTCCTCCATTATCGCCTCCACTTGAAGTATTGAATCCCGGTGGAGGTTGTAACACATTCTTGGTATTTGCGTACGAAAAATTTTCATGATTCCTCAGCCCTGGATGGTAGTGCGTTGGGTTTGAATTATTCCGGAAATTCCTAAAATTCCGGTTATTCACATAATTTACCTCTTCCATCGGATATAGAAGAGCTTCACTACCCGTGCTCGTACCTGCTTCTGGCCCCTTCGTAAATACACTCAATTGAGTTGTCAAAGCCGCTACTTGTGCCGACAATGTTTTGATAGGGTCCGAATCGAGATTTCGCTACTCGTTGTCCATTGGATCTTTCGGATGGCCATTGGTAATCGTTCATGGCCATTTCCTCAAGAAGATTTAAGGCATCTTGTGGAAACCTTGCCAACAATGCTCTTCCCCATTGCGGCATCAACAAAGGCCCTCGTTTGCCCCATTAAACCATTGTAAAAGAAACATAGTTGTTGATCCTCCAAAAGCCGTGTTGTGGACATCTTCTTAACAAATCCCTAAATCTTTCCCAAGCCTCGTACAAAGGCTCGAGTCGAATCATCGAATTGAGTAATCTCGCTTTTGAGCCGCAAAGTTTTGCTCGGTGGAAAGAATTTAAACAAGAATTTTTGGCTTAGCTCGTCCCATGTGCTTACACCGCCTTGCGTCAAAGTACCCAACCAATTTCTCGCCTTATCCCTTAAAGAGAATGGGAATAGGCGCGATCTTATGGCGTCATCCGAGACTCCATTCATTTTGATCGTATTGCATATTTGGATAAAATGCGCAAGGTGAGAGTTAGGATCTTCGATTTGCAAACCCCCAAATCGATTCTTTGCACCATATTGATTAGTGCGGTTTGAGTTCGAAGTTGTTGGCATTGATAGGAATATGGGCAATACCACCGTAATTACGATTCGTTTGTGGTCGAAAGTAATCACGAATGGCTTCTTTGTTGAACCGCATTCGGTAACTCGTTTCCACCATTGTTTGGCGGTATTGGTAACTCATTCAAATCCCCATTATCGGATTGTGTTGTCTTTCAAATTCGTCTAGTAGTAGCATTGATTCTTCTCGCAAAGCCTCAACTTCCGGTATGAGCGGTATTAAGTCCCCCGCCTGAGCGCGTGTTCATGCACTACCTGGACCAACTAGAAGAAACAAGTCAAATAATGTGGAATTCAAGTCACACTAAAACAAAATAAATAATAAAAAAATGTCTAAATTAAGAATAATTCTATCTATCACAATATTAGCACCATAAATTGTATTAGTCCAAAGAAACGCGCCAAAAACTTGTTCGCCTATATTTTTAGCTTCACCGCAAGTGTACGGTGTACGTTTATAGAATAGGGTATCAAGGTCGTATCCACGAAGACTAATAAATCAATAAAGCTAAGTATTGAGCCAAGATAATTTTACTTTTATTTAGACGATCAATATTTGATGGTTGTTGTTTTGAGATTAAGACAATTTCAATCACTAAAACACAAGAATAAGATAACACAAATGAAAGAAGTATCAAGATGATGTAATGGATTTCCGAGTTAAGGTTTCGATTAATAATCCTCTTGTTGTCCGGTTTAATCAAGCCACGTTATTATCAATATTCCTATAAGACGATCACAAAGCTATTTTATCCTCCCTCTCGAGATGCATATAAAATGTAGATTGAAATATCTATGCTAGCATCTCTACTCAACATAAGATATACAACTCCCAAATGCACAAAAGATCAAATGTCCTCACAAACATTCATAAACCTCTCGATTCATGCAAATATTCGTGTCAAGTACTTAAGATCTAATATTGAAACTCATCTCTCGAATTATGAATCAATATATCAAACATGTTAAATCATTGGCCAAGTGATAAAACAAGAATAAGCTCAAAGTACTCAAATAGGCTTCAAGATAATAACTTCAACCAAGATTAAAACATCCAACAAGAGTTCATTAATCTACTTCCAAAACCCGGAAATCACAAGAGTTTAGCTACACATGATTAAACAACTTACACACAAAGTGTTCAAAGTCATTACAATTGAAACTAAAAGATTGAAACTAAAAGAGAAGCAAGAAAACTTAGGAACGTCGACAATCTCTCGATATATCTCCGTTCTTCAAGCTCCGATGCAACCCGATTGTCTCCTTGATGTCTCCTTCCAAGAGTTGACTCTTGTCTTGTGTTGTAGATCCCAAAAATGCCGAATGTCCTTCCGTGCGCCCCAAAAGCCTTTTTATACCTCCCCTCATGTTTAGGGCTTAAGGTCATGAGATTATGGGATTCCAGCCACAGACGCACGAGTGGTGCGCCCACGCACGGGTTACCCGTGCGCCACCCCGAATACCCCAACTCTCGTAGGGCGCACGGGTGGTGCGTCGAGCACGGCTACCCGTGCGCCACTCCGTGAAATAATCGACTCTGTAGGGCGCACGGGTGGTGCGCCCATGCATGGGCTACCCGTGCGCCATGTTGCAGCTCCAATTATCCTTATACGAGAGGTGCACGGGTGGTGTCTTGAGGCACGCCCAACCCATGTGCCCCCGTTTTTCCGTGAACGCTCAACTTTCGCTCTTTTAGGCTTCACTTTTCGTATATCCACTCAATTCTCCGTGTTTCCACTTTGCTTTCCTCATATTCTTATTCAATTAGCTTCAAATATCATGAAATTCCTACAAAATAAGCAAAGTGTAACATCTTTTCCACAAGGAGTGAATATGTAACATTTAACGCGAGTATATGCATGTTTACTTATCATTATAGCTCGAAATACGCCTCAAAATACATGCAAAATTCACGCCTATCAAAATCCCCAAACTTAAACGTGACCGTCCCGATCAACAATATTTAGAACACGATAAAGTACAATAGGGAGATAAAGATAACAACGGCGACACCGAGAATCTACAAGAAAATCCAAATTGTTTGTCATGAATGCTTTGAGTACAACTCAATCAAGCCTCAAATATCTAATCAAAGAACACACCTCAAATAAAACAAAGTGAAATGCTCAATCCAACTCTCAAAGTTAAGTGTTTACTCTCATCTCACGAGGTTATAGGACGTGTTTACGCTCAAATCAATTCGATGTCGCAAAATTACCATAGGGCTTGCAATTTGTCTCATATCTCCGCCACGAGAGTGTATGCAATTTGTGAATCATAAAGGACTTTCTCATTTGGTTGTAATGAAGGCTCTTTGGTTTATGTAGGAAATTTTTGGATAAAGTGACTCAAACTCGAGTGTATGAGACCGATGAGCATATCAATCATTTTCATTACAATCCCATATGCTACTCCAATCATCCCTCATTTTTATCAACTTCATTTATCTCCATTTCCTTCCTTTCTTTTGAGAATCTCCTCCATTCACAATCCTTCGCCCCCAAGTTTATCGACTTTTCAATCTTTTTCTTTTCTTTTCATTTGTGCATTTTCAACATCTTTCCCTCCTCTTTTTATTCCATTTAACTAAGTATGCCCAATTATCTATTTTTCAATTCCCACCCATTCAACCTCGTTCATTCCCCTTTTACTCAACGTTATACATTCGAGTTTAAGGTGATGGAAATATAGTAAGATCAAGGGTTAAATTTTGTGGTTATCAAAGAAATAGGTTATAGGCTCAACTTGGCTAACTAGGAGTTTTCACATTTTTAGGTAGGCAAAAGGCATGAAAGGCTAGCAAAGATGGCCTTTAATCACATTCACAATTCAAGACATCGTGTCATTTGTGCAACCTAGTAAATCCGATAGCATTCCACTAAGGAAGTTTCAAAGCCACAAGCTACCTCTCCCGATGCAATAGCTTTCCGTTTGAACTCTCTTAGTGTCTGCATACTCATATGCATTTATTTTCATTCATGTGGGGAATTGTTGGAATTGGTTTTAATAAATTGGGTTTTGACCCGATTTTGACCAATTATTTAAGTGGGGCCATTTATTCGAAGTATGAAATAAATGAGATAAATGTCATCTACGCCGCGGGTAGATGAGTTTAGCATTTTGAATTTCTCCAAACCAATGTCGGGTGAATGAGAAATAAATGCATAAAGTTGGTCACTTAAAATGCTTTTATATATGGAATATAAAAGGGTGGGAATATAGAAAGGTGCGAGCACAACCCCAAACAAAGGAACAGTGGTGCATGGATAAAGCCAACATCCGCTTCTTAAAACCGAATACGGATGCTTGATCGTGCTAGGAATGGGAACAAGAATCGGCGTGTCGCGACTCTAATGGTCGGATTATTTCCACTCTATTTCGCCTATATATGGATGAATTGACCATCGAAGTAGCGAGGCAGAGGGCAACAGCGTGTAGGGAAGGGGCACACTGGCTCGTGATTTGGGGATGAAGAAACTGGTTCTAGAATCGGACAACCGACCATATACAACAAACTTCGCTCTACCTCGGCTGCACTTCTCCTATTCGGGAAACATTATTGCGGACATTTTAGATTTTATTCCATGTTTTGATGCTTTCGAACCTAGTTTTGCACGGCGCACGGGTAATAATGTAGCACACCTGTTAGCGCGTTTTTCTTTTTCGCTTCCTAATTCTGAACTCTCTATTGGACATGTACCTGATAATGTTCTCAGGATGGCCGAGCAGGAGGCTTCCTCCTAAGCTCATGAATGAAGTACCACCTTTCTCAAAAAAAAAAAAGGGTGGGAATATGGAAAGCCATATCCCACATAGGAAACATATTAAATGTTTGACTAGTTAATAAAGAGCTTCACCACTAATAAGGAGTAATCAAGTGGGACTCCTTATGGTACACCCTAGTGGACCAAGTCAATTTTGACTAGCCTTTGGCTAGCTCAAAAGGCACCAAGGACGGTGCTTCTGGAGCTAGAGCCAGCCGGAGCCGGGCCCGCGCACATCGCACATAGTCGCATTGGGCGCTTTAGAGGCGCACTTTGCACTTACGCATCGTCGCGAGGAGCTTTGAGGAGCCTTAAAGTTTTGGAAAATTGAACTAGGGTTCACCCAGGTGGCTCGATGACAAGCGCAGGGCGGCTCGTGGCAATGCGTGACTTGCGAGATCGTCCGAGTGGTGACACATGGCGATTGGATCGTCGTCACGACGGCGAGACCGCACTGATCGACACGACCACCCAGGTCGGTGTGATGGGATGTATGCTAAAAGGTGTGTTCCTTCAGACATATGCGATCAGGACCATCAGATCGGGCCGCTTACCACGCGGGCGCGTCCGACGGTCAAGACTGATCCGGACCAGGGATTGGACCCAGTCTGAAGAGGCAACAGGAGCTCTATATAAACCAGCCCCCAGAATTCATTTTACACATCAGAAAAATTCGAATTCACTTGTTTCTTCTTCATTCTGCATTTAGTCCATAAAATGAGAGTTCAAAAACATCTAAGTGTTCGTTGTACTTGCGATTTGTAGTGCAACTATCGCAAGTAGTCTGTCGTTGTATCTTAGGAGACGATTGCCGTATTTCGTAAGCACCGTGAGCGGGGCAATCTCGTCTTAAAGAGAAAGAGTTCAACTCTTGCCTCGACATATCAATTTTTACCGTTACTTTCCGCTCATTTGTTTTCAGACCATTCAAGATATACCATCCGGTTTTTCCAACAGAATGTGTATTAAAATTAAAAAGTGCGTATATTAAGGAAAGGAAGGGGTCTGAATAACCTCACCCTTAAATTATCTCTACCACAAGGGAGTTTGATATACTGTAACATGGATAAAATAATAATGGGTACCATGTAAACATGCATGGTTTCCAATGTGATTGATTTTAGTCGTGCTTACATGTATGTTTCAGTTGTGTCAGGGAATATGATTTTTAATTTAAATAAATATATTGTATCCTTATCATAATCCTGTTGATGGAACTTAAGTGGGTCAAGTTAACCAGATATTTTTATTACTGATTTTGCAGGTGGAATGGAATCCTTCCAACTGTGAGAATCACATTGCAGATTTTAGGAAACTATTCCCAAAAGGCTGCTTCAACTCTCATATATATCATCTTTTTTTTTCTATAATTTATAAAGAAACAAAGTTAAGAATCTTTCTTATGTTTGTTCACCAGCACGCTTACCTCACAATGTATCCACCACCACTGAAAATACACTGTATCTTCGAGCAAATCAAGAAGATATTAACATTTCAAATCCAGGATTTTTAAGAATATAATAACTGTATTTGTTATTCAAGAAATTGTTAAATAAATATATAACTAAGATATTGTCCGAATCTTCTCTGCATGATGTGTATCGTTTCTCGCATATCAAGAAATAAGGCATAACAAAGTTATACTAACATAGATATTCTATTCTAAAATTGTGTTTATCTTCTATATCATCGCGGATGAAATCTTCTATTCTAGAAGTGTGTTTCATCTCTTATCCATGCTCATGTGTATAAAAATTACAATATTAAAAACTCAAAATTTATAGACTTAATTTATGTTACAAAATTAATATAATAATTTTTACACGTTACAATAATCCGTGCAATAGAAATAGAGGATGAAACACAATTTTAGATTAGAAAAACACATCCAAGTCCACCTCACAAATTATCTGAGTCCACCTCACAAATGATTGAACAACGGTATAATACTTACCATATTAAAAGCCCACAATTTATGCTTAATTTATCTTAAAAATTAACACAGTAAGTATTATACATGTGTCAATAATCCATGCGGCAAAATATGACATAACACACGATTTTAAAATAAAAGATATAACCCGAATTATACTAGTACTGATTTAAAAGATTTGTGCCATCTGAATAATCGACATATATGCACATAACAATTAAGAAAAACCCTAAATCCTTCCACACAATCTCAATACACCAAATTAACACTCTTACAAGTTACATGAAACCGAGTTAATAAAGGAAAATTAAACAAGATCGACACTACAGTCATCATATTAATATACCACAACCCAAATAACCAACACATAAAAAAAAAAAAAAAACACCCAAACCCTAGATTTCCTAAAAACCGAAACTATAAAATAAAATTAAGATACTATTTATATAATAATAATTAAGACTCATAATTAAGGATATGCACCATTAGTGGTTGGCAAATCATTAGACCAAGATAAATTAGGGTTCCAAAACCCTAATTCAACCGGAGCCGATTCCAAAATAGCCGAAGAATTATTCGCAGATGCAAAATTCCCAAGAATTACAGGTCCGTGTTCAGGATAATAATTTGTTGATGAAGATTTGAGCCTTTGATAAAGATCTTGAAGCCCATTATTCTGAAATTGATCCCCATGTACGATACTATTATTACCTTGGCTGGACGGGGTTTGGTTTCTGAATAAAGAATTCGACAGGCCCGTGGATGGTAAATGGGCCGGCCCAGGATGGTCCATTGAAATAGACTGGGACGGCCCAAACAGCAAATTTTCGTCCTTGATAAATTGATTAGAGAAATTAGGGTTTTGGTTGTTCGCTCTTAGTAAGGAAAGGAAATGGGAATTTTGTGACGGCGCCCATAAAATGGGGTTTCCAGAGAGCGACGACGCCGTTTTGACGATTTCCGACGAGACCGATTTTAGCTTCCCGGCGGAGGTTATGGTAGTGGGCTTGTTTTTGCGGCAGCCGCCGCCGATGGGGACGTTGCGGAGGGCGCCGCCTTTGGTCCAGTAACGGCGGCAGGTCTTGCAGAAATGGCGTGGCTGAGTGAGGTTGTAGTTGTTGTAGTAACAGAATTTGGTGTTCGAGGAGTCGCAGCGGGGGCACCGGAGGTTTTCCGGCGCTGCCGCGGCGGCGGCTGTGGTGGTGGCGGAAGAAGAAGGTGAAAGTGAAGGAGAAGGGGAGCTAATTATGGTAACATTATTTCCCCCCAACAGCTCTTGAATCATCTTTTTTTAGATCTTCAGAAATCGGAAAATTAATTGAGAAAAAGAAAAGATGGGTTTTTTTTTTTTTTGACTGGAAAAGGTAAAGAATTAAAGTGGGGTTTTGTTGTGTATGATATGATATATATGTGTGAGAAACGAGAGAGAATATTTTGAACGTGAAATAGGGAACGGCTTTTTTTATTTGGTGAGCCAAAGTTTTATGGGGTAGAGCAACAGATGATCTGAACCCAGGCAAACTTTATTATATAGGATAAAAAGAACAGTAAAGGGACAAGAGCCACTTTGTCTATTCTCGATAATAAATGGTTTAAAATTTGGATTTTAGTTGTTTTCTGGATTTTTTACTTTTTATTTTTTAATTTCTTTTACAGTAGGAAGGAGATTGACGTTAATTTGTAATACGCTAATCTGATCAAACCTAACACGAATTTGTGAGGTTCAAGTACAACCCTGGCTGTTAGCGAGGTTTGAGGCAAAAATCCGATCGGACACGATTAACCACGAAAAAAATAAATAAGTCGGTGTCAACACGATTAACTTAATTTTATAGTTATATATTATTTTCATATTTTGTGATGTTTAGTTGGTTATATGGACAAATTATTTAATACATTTTTAAATAATTTAATGAATTTTTTATTTGTAATTTTATTTTTTTCTCTATTTTTCATGTTAACTTTAAATTATATATAGGTATTTGTATGGTGTTGGGTTACCCGTCATAAAACATGTCGTGTTTGTGTCATGTATTTTGATATAAATAATAAAATGGGTCGCATGCGCATTCGTGTCAAACCCGTGTAATTACCGTATCTAAACACAACACACAAATACAAAACACGACGATATGATTGACACAGCTAGGGACAATCCTATTGCCTTTATTTTTATTAATTCAATTGTTATCATAATATATAGGACAATCTGCAGGGCATATACCTCACAAGGAATAATCTTTTGTGATGATGCAAATTACAAACAGCTAGTAAAGCGCTTTTTCTCCCATTAATTTTTTTATACCGGAAGCACTTTATAGCATTTTATATTGTATGTATATACATGGCCTTGCCTTATGTAAGGCGAGTAATTCATTCGACTCAGGCCCAAAAAGAAACGAAATTTTAGGGGCCCAAAAATTTCTATTTACCTTATATGAAAATTTTAGGGATGTAAATACAATAGGAGGTAATTTTAATTTTTCCCTCAAATTATGCAAGTTTTTTACTTTGTTCATTTAATTTTGAATTTGTCTACTTTACCCCTGAACTTTGAGAAATGTTGCACTTAACATATCATTTTCAAATTTAGCCCTCCTTGTAACAATTATGATTTTTTTATCTCTGAAAATGGTATCAATGCCTAAGTTTATTTATGTAGTTTACTTATATAGTATTATTTGTATATTGACTAACAATGAGTAGATTTTGATAGAAAATAGATACGAAAATTCTTTGAGATTTAATAGCTATAGACAATCCATAAAGAGAAAATTAATAAGCAACTTAGAAAAAGAACAAGAACATGCCTTTTTTATTGATGAAATAAATTTTATTTAACACATTAGGATTAAGAAGGATGAAAATGAAAACTTTATTGATGAAATCTGGAAAAAGGAACAAATCTTCTTTATAATGGATTAACTATGAATTATTGAGCAACGTGATTATGCGGACTTGATTAATACTTTTGCTCCAAAATTTGTGAGTCAAGTTGTATTTAAATAATTACTTTGAATATGACCGTTATGTTACTTTAACTAATTTTATACATTATAAAGAGTTCAATTTTTAATACTATTTTATGTTGTCATTAAGTTCGAAGAAATAGAGGGCCTATTTTCATTTTTGACTCGCCTAAAAATTAATAGGCATGTATATAAAATAATGTTTATATTATTGTTGTGATACGTATGAATCTATTAAAACACTAGATGAAACATGTTACAAAATGTTATTATATATACACGGAATTTTGCCTCCACAAATTGAATAACAAATGCATTCTCATAATTAAAGAATATAATATTTTGTATTAGGCTATAAGCTAATATATCTTCAACAATGTGACCCACAAACCAGGTGGCTTAGCCCATTTATCCAAGCCATCACAAACAATTGTGGGATGGAGGTCGGGGTTCAAATCTATAACTCCATCAAATTGTTTGTGGGGTGGAGGTTAGGGTTCATATTCCTTCTCCATCAAATTGCTCCCCGGGCATATGCGGCCGTGAAGATTTGGTGGGAACTCATCTTGAATAGCATCCGTGTGGGTTCGATTCGGGAGAGTCGCAGACCGTCGAACACCGACCAGTCGTGCACATCCGCGGTTTATCTTGGCGGGCAGAATGAGGAGCCGGAGTCGTTGTCCTCGAGGCATAGTCGGCGTAAGCGCAGGAAGTTCAATTATTAAAAAAAAAAACAATGTGACCCACATGAAGATCATATTCTTTTTCTGATCAAGTGGATTTTTATTGTTTTAATACTTTGATTGTTGTGAAATTTGAATACAAATTCTTTACTTTGTTTTATTATGTTCTACTATCATATCGGCTCATCTAACGAGTACAAATGTACATAGATTCATGTGTATACTGTCAGATTGTGCACTTTTCTTAAGTAGTGATTATGTACAGTATAAAAATCAATTCTTTTTGTAAATTTAAGGTTTATGAAATTGCCCGTAAAAGAGTCCAATCATAAGTAATTTTCCCAGTTTCTTAGTTTACATCAAAAATCCTGTTAGTTTTAACAGATTTGCAGATCATTAATTAATTTGTTCTTGATGAGTCAATAAATCAACCTATGTATGAAAACAAACAACTCATCACATGTAATTCATTCAAACAGTTCTCACCAAAAATACAAATAGGTAATCATGTCATGACCGAATTGTCCTAATCCAATTTTTTTCTAGTGGAATGTCAAATCATGTTGAATTATTCCAGGTCGAGGTGATGGTAATTACTTACACAATTCCATAACACGTGCAGCACGATTTACAATTAACAATGATTTTTCAGTTGGAAGTGGAAAGAACAGTAGGAATCCATAGTGATAGCAGCAATCAAAATTTTGGACAGGAATAATAATATGAAAATGCAATGTCCCGAAACTTATGGCTTCGATTTGGCCTCAACCTTAATCAATGGACACACGATCAAGAAATCATGATTACAAATTATAATTATGCACAACACGGGGGGTTTGATTTGTTGTTTGGTAATTATACTCACGATTTGTGTTTTTTTGGGTGGAAGCTTTATTTTGTGCGTGTGCTTGAATCAATCTTTGATCTATGTAATGATGGTATTGGTAATGAGTGACCATGTTTTGACTATAATCACTTGAATTAGTAGTAGTCCTAATTTTTAATTATTATTTTGATAAATCTAATTAAATTCATCAAACTATAGTTGTTTTCAATTCATAAAAAATATTAGAAAAGTTAACCATTTAACAGTACAAGAAAATTCAGGGAGTCGATAGAATTTTACCGACATAATGATTCTATCACAAAATTTTATAGTTACCTTATTACCTACAAAATAAAATATATTGTTTATTCCCAAATTATACAGACAAAAATGATTTTGTCACTAAATTCTACTGATTATCTACATAAATATATTATTTCTTCTCAAATGATACCGATAAATTACGAACGATAGATCATCGAGAGTTTTTAAATTTAACAATTTTAAATTATGTAAGTAAATATTTAACTATAAGGATTTTAACTATAATATTTTTACCTACAATTTACGATTATATTAATAATTAATTACATATTTTTCCATAGATAAACTGATTTTTTTCTGTAGTGGATTACTCTAACAACCAAAAAAACCTCTCTCGATTATATGTTTAGCATCAAACAATTACCCTAATCATAAATATTATCACAAGAAAAATTCCACTTTGCTAAAACATAGTATACATCATTCTTGATGTGGGTTCGATCGGGAGAGATCGTTATTAGTAGATTGGGGGTTGAACATAATTGGTCTCTTTACTTGGGAGGATCTGGTTGTCGTCAGTGACCGTCGAGACCCGCAACACTCGGTCGTCGTGCACATACCGCGGTTTACCTTAAGCGGCAGAATGAGGAACCAAAGTTGTTGTCGCTTGTGCATAGTCGGCTGGCGCATGGTCGTTATAAAAAATCGTTTGTATAAGAAAAAGAAAAATAGTCTCCTTTAAAACCTTATATTTACTACAAGTGTCCCCATAAATAGTTGTATATATGATGTAAGCCTTATGTACTATAGCCAGTCAATGAACAAAAAGTTGGTCAAGCATACAACACCAGTTTCACTAAAGTGAAATGTTGAGAATATTTAGGCCAACATCGCATTATTTTATACAATGCTGACTAGGAACACGAAATTAAATCAAAAACCTAAATTTTTCATAAATCTGAAAGGATCAGTGGGAGTGTGGGACAACAGTGAAAGCCTTGAAAACGAAAAATGGATGAAAAAGGTAATCAGAAAAAGACCACCATAACATAACAAAAACCCATGTTTTGGTTTTTCTCTTTCCTTTCTTTGTTAGTGACACGTCAATAATGTCCATAAATAGAGAGATAAATTAAATAAACCCTTTTGTTTTTCCAAAACCTCTTTCTAAATATGTATGTACAAATTTGTAAGCTTGTTTTTGTTTTATTGATCTTTTTCCTGTTGTTGCATGGTGCAGTAGTACTTTCTGAATTTGTACAAACCAAAGAGAAACGTCGTCGTACGTACACCTGACCAGTCCTGACCGCGCGTGCCGTCCGGAAATTCAGAGGGCGGGATCTTTTTTTTTCCTCTGATGATCAGCGAAAAATTACAAGAGTGCAAGGCAGAGCCTCTTGATTCAGTGACTTTTTTACCAATTATTACAGTTTTTTTGTGGTGGTGGTGGGGGCAGAAAACGACGTGAGAATGGTGGTGGCCGGGTTGATAATTAATATTTAATATATATTATTATCCACGTCGAAAATAGTGGTGATCAACTCCTCGATTCTCGGGCTCTATTCTTCTTACTGTTTGGTAATTCTGCATGCGGCCCACGCAGACACCTACACGCGCCCTGCTCTGTCATTTTCACCCTAAACATTATTATTTTCCTTCTTCTTTTTTTTTTTGGTTCTTTTAATTTGGTTAGGACTTAGTGATGCGGCGGAAACACAAATAAACGAAAGAACGAAAAAAAGTAATCTGAAACTTCACGAAGAAATGTAAATTGCAATGAATAAGAGAATAAATCTCAAAATTTGATACCAACTGATGCAAAGAAGCACAAATAAACGAACAAATCTGACAAAAACAATACGAAACTTCGCAAAAAACGTAAATTGCAATGAATAAGAGAATAAATCTCAAAATTTAATAATAATCCAACCTCCCTAAAAGTAATAATAAAACAAATATTTATAGGATTAAAGTCCTACAACAATAAAACTTCTAACAATTGAAAACTCTTAAAAAATAATAAAATAACCTAATAAAATAATCTTAATAAATAATAAGATATCTTTAATCCTTATCTCCACCACTTAGGAAATTAGGATAAAAGAACATAAAATGGTACATGCATACAGATTTAGGAAAAGGAGTTTTGATTGACTGATGTAATTGGCCGAGACTCTGAGTTAATCAAAGGGTGTAATATATTAATATTATAATATATATATATATATAATAGAAAACTATAAATCGATATTTTCTTTAATTCAACTTTCACACTTACGTCCCTGGCTATATCCGAGGACAACAACTTCGCTTCATTCACATGGACAAATCAAAAAAATTCTACGAGAGGCACAAAATAAGCACGATAATAAACTACATCAAAAATAATTAATGGTAGCACATTTTACTCACTTTTAACCTAATTAACCTATGATTTTTAAAAATAAATGTAAAAAAGAATGGGAAAAACTATTTAAATAAAGGAAAAAACTATAAGAAAAAATAAAAAAATAAAAACTAAGGGGCACGTGCCCCCATAGATGGGAGTATAAATACGTCTATGGCTCCTTATCGTACCACTAATGTAAATCATGGGGATGTGTATGCACCGACCATGCATATGTAGTATTTGCTAACGTACAATCTGATCCTTTCAAGTAAAGAGAACAATTATGTTCGACCCTCAAATTTAATAATAATTGGTGCAATAAATATGCATCATATGAGAATATATATGGTTATTTTTAATCACAATTCAAATGTGTCTAATCTCTTTTGATGGGAAACACAAAGGAATCCAGTTAGGCTTAATTGTAATTTTAGTGTTTTAAACATAGGGTTGGGTAATCTTAGTCCTATAATTTCATGACGTTGTAATTTCGATCTTTGATTATTAATTTTAGATTGATGTTTGATGAATTTATTTTTTAGTAAAAATAATAATTTTAGTCCTTCAACTTTTAATGTTATTTTCCAAGATTTCCACGACATAATGCTCAATCAAAGAAAATCAAGAAAAAGTTGTACGGCATGACCATCAACTATATCTTGGCCTAATATTTCAAAATATGCATTTCACGTCGTATGACTTTCCCGTGTCTCACTATATTAAAAAAATATAACAACTTTGAAAATGTTTAGCAAATTTGAAGATATGAGGGCATAAAATGATTAAATTAAGTGACATATTTTAGAGGACTGCATTCGCAAGTTATACAGTTAGATTAATTGTGGAAGAAATTCTCTTTTATCTTGTTCTGGAGGAACATTTTCGGAAGCATCTTATTAATGAAAAAATGTTACATAAAATGTGTTATACTGCGTCGCTAAGGTATTTCAACAATTGTCCCATTATTGCCAAGTCACAAATGAAAGCCATGAAAGATTGCACTTGTACGTTATAAGGTTCAGCATATGTGTCTCCCTAATGCCAAATGTTTTTTCGCGAAGTGGTAGCGTCTAGGTTATAGCCAAAGCATGTCGGACTACCCTTAGCAGAATCACATTTTTTCCCCTAAAACACGTAACTTATTTTCTTTGTATTTCTTTGCAATCGAGCCCAATTTGGGTTGTGCTATGGACAGGGGATCACAATCCTACAAATGGACCATGGCACCACCGTATCGAGTCAACGTCATATATCAAATTCCAATATGAGGTTAAGTACGTCATACATGTATCCATCTCCCTAATGCCATCGATTGATTAATAAGAGAACATTTGCAATGTCTCTAAACAATTTTTTTCTTTTTTAATTTAAACATATTTGTTTCAATTGAACTAATAAAATGTCGAAGCAAGACATCGAATAAATGGTTTCGAATCAATATTACGGATAATTACAAAAACGGTTTTCTCAAGATTCGGGCTAGTTACCTAAAAAAAAACCTCGAGCTTTTTGAAAATTAGAAAAACCACCTTAAAGTTTGATTATGTTATGTTCGGTAAAAATTTTTGGTGTATGGTTTTTATTTTTGAAGAAAATGGTGGATATAGTGTATGGTTTAAGTCGAGGCCTGATTTGAATCGGTCTCGCAAGACAAAAACGCCCCGTACACCGAGTGCTTACGGTTCCCGGCGTTCGTCTCTAAGATACAACGACTTTTTTACGTCTCGAGTTTACAAAGACTTGAAAACTCGAAACACAAATAACAACAAAAAGTTCGAACTTTCAAGCTTTGAAGGAGGAAAAGGGCAAGATGCAAAATGCAATGCTCGATTAATGTTATCGATTATTTTCGTCTCTTTCGTGTGTTTTTTCAAATACCAGGGATCGAATTTTATAGGCTTTAGACGCCCGGTATGGAAGGAACATGTCTTTTGGCTCGAAAAGACACCTTTTCCATCGAACAGACGCACTGCACTGGGGAGCACGGCGGACAAGACGGGCGTGCGCCGCCGTCTTGGCGCGCATGCTCAAATTTTTTGGCACCCAACGACCCGGGCGTACGGGCGTGCGCGCTGCCGCGTGCGTGTAGGCGGCAAACTCTCGGCGGTAGCACGACCCGACCGCACGGGCGTGCTCTGCTGCGTCTTGTGGCCGAAAGTTTTTCCTATTGAACTCTTTTAATTAATTACAAAAATTAATTAAATCTATTTAATTAATTACAAAAATTAATTAAATATTTTAAAGGTTTTTGGTCCAAAAAGAATAAAGGGCCTTGAAGCCCACGGCCCACGACCCACGACCGGACCGGGCGCCGAGCCGAGCCCGGCCGTGGCGTGTGTGCTGACCAAACCCACAAGCATGTAGGTCCTCTCCCCTTTAAAAACTTTGGTGCCCCAAGGCCCAAACCCATTTGTCCAACTTGGATAAATAAAGTGTGCAAGTTTACCTCCTTTTTCCTATGTGGGATGGAGCATCTCTCCTCCCCCACATTTTCCATTTTCCATACCATTTATTTGTATTAAGTGGCTAACTTTTGCATTAATTTCTCATTCACCCGGAATCGGTTTGAGAAATTCCAAATGCCATTCTCATCTACTCTCTTAGTAGAATTTTTACAAATTATTTAATTCCATTTTTCACAAATGGAAACCACTTAATTAATTGGTCAAAATCGGGTCAACACCCCATTTATCAAAGACCAATTCCAACAATCCCCACATGAATGAAATTAATGCATGCGTGTATGCAGATTAAGCTGAAAGTCTCGGCCAATCGTTATTGCATCGAGATAGGTAGCTTGTGGCTTTGAACCTTCCTTAGTAAGGTACTATCGGATTTACTAGCCGCTAGTGACGCGATGTCTTGAACTACTCACCGTTTGTGTAAAACCAAGACAACAAGATTTACACAATAACAACTCTAACACTTGTTGTTCTCACGTTGTGTCCATTTCTACCCTGGACCATATCTTAGATTCATAAGTGTTTCATTTGAAGCGGCCATTACTTCTCACTTATATAGGTGATCTCCTATTGAAGAGTATCCTGCAATACTCCACCTTTCGGTATAGAATCATTAAAAGTCTTAAACTTAACCTCACCACATTCAAAGCAGGTTTAAATACACTTGGATGTATCGAGAATGAGCTAACACATTTTCCAAGTGTTCAAATTTGAACATTCATAACTTAGTTGTCCCATTGAACCAAGGTCTTGGGATCTCCAATTCACAAGGTTGGGTTACCGCTATGAACATTCTTTAAGTTGTGGATTTTAAACCCATTCCCCTTAACGGTTTATACAAATTGATCTCGATTTATGCCTTTTGTAAGCGGATCCGCAAAGGTTTTCCTTTGACTTCACGTAGTCAACCGAAATAACCCCATTCGAAATCAACTGTCTAATGGTATTGTGTCTCCGACGTATATGTCTAGACTTACCATTATACATACTTGCTTTGTGCCCTTCCGATTCCGATTGACTATCACAAAGTGTATCATAACAAAGAGACACAAAGCTTATTCCAACAAGGAATATCCTCTAAGAAGTTTCTAAGCCATTCTCGCTTTTCTCCGACTTTATCCAAAGCAATGAACTCGGATTCCATAGTAGATCGAGCTATGTACGTCGCTTAGAAGACTTCCATGACACCGCTCCTCCACCTATTGTGAAAACAAATCCACTTGTGGACTTGGAGTCTTTTGTGTCTCGATATCCAATTGGCATCACAAAGATCCTTCTAATACTGGGATATCTTGTATAAAGTATTCCATAGTTCATGGTATACTTTAAATATCTAAGTACCCTTGTCACGGCTTTCCAAAGTGATCCGTTTGGTTACTTGTGAACCTACTTAGTTTGCTCATCAATATGCAATGTCCGGACGTGTACATTTCGTTAAGTACATCGGATCGCCAATTACTCTTGCATATTCCAAATGAGAAACTGGTTCGCCTCTATTCTTGGCCAAGTGTAGACTTAGATCTACAGTGTCTTAGTTTGAGGATTATCAAAAGCATTAAACCTCCCGAGTATGCTTTCGACATAATGGGATTGTGACAAGACAATTCCATCCTCAAGTTCTAGAGATTTTAATCCCTAATATAACATCGATAATCCCATATCTTTCATGTCAAAGTTCTTCTTTAACATGTTCTTAGTCTTCATGATTAAATCATGACTACTTCCCATAATCAACATATCATCTACATAAAGGCATACTATGACGTAATCATTTGTAGTACCTTTAATGTAGACGCACTTGTCACATTCATTGATCTTGAAACCGTTTGACTTCATAGTCGAAATCAAACTTTTCGTACATTGCTTAGGTGCTTGTTTTAGTCCATAAAGTGACTTAACAAGTTTACACACCTTTCGCTCTTGACCGGTGCAATGTACCCCTCGGGTTGTTCCATATAAATTTCCTCTTCAAGTTCCCCATTCAAGAAGGCGGTTTTAACGTCCATTTGATGTATCTCAAGGTTATGCAAAGTCTGCAATAGCAATGAGAACACGAATGGATGTAATCCTCGTGACAGAGAATATGTATCGAAAAAGTCATATCCTCCTTTTGTCTAAACCCTTTAGCTACCAATTGGGCTTTATACTTGTCAATAGATCCATCTGCTTTATACTTCCTTTTAAGGATCCACTTGCATCCCAAAGGCTTGCAACCCGGCGGAGATCAACCAACTCCCAAGTGTGATTTTGCATGATGGAATCTATCTCATTATTGATAGCTTCTTTCCGGAGAGGAGCTTCGGACTAGACAACGCTTCTTGAATAGTTCGGGGTTCGTTTTCTAACATATAAGTTAGAAAATCGGGACCAAAAGACTTAGCTACTTTTGTCCTTTTATTGCGTCTTGGTTCCTCTTCATCATCACTTTGAGGTAACCTTGCGCTTTCGTAAGTCCGTTTACTCGAACTTTCTTCTTTCCGTTCTTTGTTCGGAAAAATATTCTCGAAGAATACAACATTCCTTGATTCAATGATCATACCTTCATTTATATCAGGGAATAGCCGACTTGTGCACTAAAAAGCGATATGCACTACTATTGTTAGCATATCCAATGAAAGCACAATCGATCGTCTTCGACCGATTCTTACTTGTTTTGGCTTAGGTACTTCGACTTTAGCCAAACACCCCCACACTTTAAGGTATTTGTATGACGGTTTACATCCCTTCCATAACTCATATGGAGTTTCATTTTTACCTTTGTGTGGGATCTTATTAAGAATGTAGTTCGCGAGAAAGTATGGCTCCCCCACAAATTTTGGGGTAAGCGAACTTAACAACATCGCATTCATCATCTCCTTAAGAGTACGATTTTTGCGTTCGCAACACCATTTGATTGAGGTGAGTAAGGTGCGGTCGTTTGATGAATTATACCCACTTCCGAGCAAAATTCTTCAAACGGAGCAACATACTCTCCGCCTCTCATCACTTGAATCATCTTAATTTTCCGATTAAGCGATTTTCAACTTCATTCTTATAAGTTTTAAAAGCTACTAAAGCTTCATCTTTGCTTTTCAAAAGATAGACATAACAATATCTTGTGCAATCGTCTATAAACGTTATGAAGTTCTTACCACCTCGAGTTTGCACAAGTTTTAAGTCACACACATCCGTATGAATTAACTCGAGTGGTTTGGTACTTCTCGTTACCGAATGAAACGATGCCTTGGCGATTTTGCTTCAACACAAATTTCGCATTTGTCTTGTGAATCGGTTTTAAACGTAGGTATTAATTCCAGGTTCACTAACCTTTTAATTGTGTTGAAGTTTACGTGTCCTAATCTATCATGCCATAAATTAGAACAATCCAACAAGTAAAATGAAGTAACGTTTTTATTCTTCGCCTCTTGGCGGAAAACAGAACATTACTGAGACATTTTAAATGGGCCTTTATCAAGGTAACCTTTACATAAAAACTGACCATTCTTGGTCATTACAAACTTATCGGACTCAAACACTAGCTTAAATCCGGCCTTGCTAAGCAACGGACCGGAAACCAAGTTCTTGCGGATGTCCGGGACATGCAAAGACATCTACAAGCGTAAGCTCCTTCCCGAAGTCATCTTGAGCACCACCTTTCCAAGCCAACGATGTTGGAAGTCGAGGAGTTCCCCATGAACAACTTTCTTCCATTAATCGGAGTGTAGGAGGAGAACATCTCCTTATCGGCACAAATGTGACGAGTAGCCCCGTATCTATCCACCACTCCCTCGGGTTATCCACCATATTGGCTTCAAACACAACAAAGAGAGATCGAGCTCCGACAAGTCTATTGGAACCGACTTGTCCTCCGTCACATCGCTTGTTGGTTGCCACCATGATTGCCCTTCTTTGGGTGTCGGCAATCCTTTGCCATGTGGTTCGGTTTGCCACAATTGTAGTAATTTCCCTTGAACTTTTGGCCTTGCCTTTCTCCTTCCCGGAGTGCTTACGTTTCTTGCTAGTGCTCGACTCGGCAAGATTGGCCTTAGCCTCCATTCCAGTTCTTGGTTTTAACATCGATTTCCGGTTGTCTTCTTCGATCACGGCCGAACAATCGATCCTCAAGCCCCATCTCTTTGCGCTTGTGCTTGAGGTAGTTTTTGAAGTCCTTCCACAATGGCGGCAATTTTTCGATAATTGCTTTGCCACTTGAAAGGATTCATTCAAAAGCATCCCTTCGGACTAAGTCGTGAAGGATGATTTGAATCTCTGAACTTGGCTGATCACCGCCTTGGTGTCAACCATCTTGTACTCAAAGAATTTGCCGACAACAAATTTCTTTGTGCCGCGGATCTTCCATCTTGTATTTCTTCTCCAAGGATTGCCACAATTCCGGACGCCTTGAAACGTGCTATAGACATTGTAGAGAGTGTCGTCTAGCCCGTTCAAGACGTGTTGCGACATAGAAAATCGCCGTTATGCCAAGCATCCACAGCGATTCTCGGTTGTTGTCAACTTCGTCTTCTTCAACGGCGATAGGGGGTCGCCCTTAGGAAACGAGCCAACCCCAAAGTAGTGAGGTAGAAAAAGATCTTCTTTTGCCAACGTTTGAAGTCGGCACCGCACTGAAAAACTTGGGCGGCTTTTCGCCGTGAGCGGAGCAAAGAACCATGGGTGTGAACGAGACCGAATCGATGCCATCGTCTTCAAAACGTAGGAATAACGAATTTCGTCTTGCGATTGTTCGGTAAAATTTTTCGGTGTATGGTTTTGTTTTGAAGAAAATGGGTGGATATAGTGTATGGTTTAAGTCGAGGCCTCGATTTGAATCGGTCTCAAGACGAAAACGCCCGCACACCGAGTGCTTACGCCCGACGTTCGTCTCTAAGATACAACGACTTTTACGTCTCGAGTTTACAAGACTTGAAACTCGAAACACAAATGACAACAAAAAAGTTCGAACTTTCAAGCTTTGAAGGAGGAAAAGGGCAAGATGCAAAAATGCAATGCTCGATTAATGTTATCTCGATTATTTTCGTCTCTTTCGTGTGTTTTTTCAAATCACCAGGATCGAATTTTATAGGCTTTAGACGCCCAGTATGGAAGGAACATGTCTTTTGGCTTGAAAAGACACCTTTTGACCTGAACAGACGCCTTTCTGCGAGCAGGGAGACGGCTTTTTCCACGCACTGCTGCCGTCTTGCGCATGCTCAAACTTTCGGACTCCAAGACGACCCGACCGCACGGGCGTGCTCTGCCCGTCTTGTGGGGGCCGAAAGTTTTTCCCGATTGAACTCTTTTACAAAAATTAATTAAATATTTTAAAGGTTTTGGTCCAAAAGAATAAAGGGCCTTGAAGCCCAAGCCCAAGCCCACGGCCCACGACCGGCCGAGCCGCCGGCGGGCGGGCGGCGGCGGCAGCAGCGCGTGTGTGTGCTTTGACCAAACCCACAAGCATGTAGGTCCTCTCCCCTTTAAAAACTTTGGTGCCCCCAGGGCCCAAACCCATTTGTCCACTTGGGATAAATAAAGTGGAAAATGCAGGACATTACTGTACATTTTAAAAGGACCTTTATCAAGGTAACCTTTACATAAAAACTGACCATTCTTGGTCATTACAAACTTATCGGACTCAAACACTAGCCTAAACCGCCTTGCTAAGCAACGGACCGGAAACCAAGTTCTTGCGGATGTCCGGGACATGCAAAGACATCTACAAGCGTAAGCTCCTTCCCTAAGTCATCTTGAGCACCACCTTTCCAAGCCCAACGATGTTGGAAGTCGAGGAGTTCCCCATGAACAACTTTCTTCCATTAATCGGAGTGTAGGAGGAGAACATCTCCTTATCGGCACAAATGTGACGAGTAGCCCCGATATCTATCCACCACTCCTCGGGGTTATCCACCATATCGCTTCAAACACAACGGAATGAGAGATCGAGCTCGACAAGTCTATTGAACCGACTTGTCCTCCGTCACATTGGCTTGTTGGTTGCCACCATGATTGCCCTTCTTTGGGTGTCGGCAATCCTTTGCCATGTGGTTCGGTTTGCCACAATTGTAGCAATTTCCTCGAACTTTTTGGCCTTGCCTTTCTCCTTCCCGGAGTGCTTACGTTTCTTGCTAGTGCTCGACTCGGCAAGATTGGCCTTAGCCTCCATTCCGTTTTACTGGTTTTAACATCGATTTCGGTTGTCTTCTTCGATCGGCCGAACAATCGATCCTCAAGCCCCATCTCTTTGCGCTTGTGCTTGAGGTAGTTTTTGAAGTCCTTCCACAATGGCGGCAATTTTTCGATAATTGCTTTGCCACTTGAAAGGATTCATTCAAAAGCATCCCTTCGATACACTAAGTCGTGAAGGATGATTTGAATCTCTCCGAACTTGGCCGATCACCCGTCTTGGTGTCAACCATCTTGTACTCAAGAATTTGCCGACAACAAATTTCTTTGTCTGCATCTTCCATCTTGTATTTCTTCTCCAAGGATTGCCACAATTCCTTGGACGTCTTGGAAACGTGCTATAGACATTGTAGAGAGTGTCGTCTAGCCCGTTCAAGACGTGGTTGCGACATAGAAAATCGTTGTTATGCCAAGCATCCACAACGATTCTCCGGTTGTTGTCAACTTCGCCTTCTTCAACGGCAAGAGGGGGTCGCCCTTTAGGAAACGAGCCAACCCCAAAGTAGTGAGGTAGAACAACATCTTCTCGCTTTGCCAACGTTTGAAGTCGGCACCGAAAAAACTTGGGCGGCTTTTTCGCCGTGAGCGGGGCGACGACCATGGGTGTGAACGAGACCGAATCGATGCCATCGTCTTCAACGAAACGTAGGAATAACGAATTTCGTCTTGTGATTGTTCGGTAAAATTTTTCGGTGTATGGTTTTTCGTTTGAAGAAAATGGCCGGATATAGTGTATGGTTTAAGTCGAGGCCTGATTTCGAATCGTCTCGCAAGACGAAAACGCCCGTACACCGAGTGCTTACGATTACGGCGTTCGTCTCTAAGATACAACGACTTTTTACGTCTCGAGTTTACAACACTTGGAAACTCGAAACACAAAACAACAACAAAAATTTCGAACTTTCAAGCTTTGAATGAGGAAAAGGGCAAGATGCAAAATGCAATGCTTGATTAATGTTATCTGATTATTTTCGTCTCTTTTGTGTGTTTTTTCACTCACCAGGATCGAATTTTATAGGCTTTAGACGCCCAGTATGGAAGGAACATGTCTTTTGGCTCGAAAAGACACCTTTTGCAGACAACAGACACACTGCCTGCGCAGGGGAGCACGGCTTAGACGCACGTGCGCCTGCCGTCTGTGCAAGATGCTCAAACTTTCGGCACCAAAGACGAGCCGACCGCACGGGCGTGCTCACTGCCCGTCTTGCTGGGCCGAAAGTTTTTCCCGATTGAACTCTTTTACAAAAATTAATTAAATATTTTAAAGGTTTTGGTCCAAAAAGAATAAAGGGCCTTGAAGCCCAAGCCCAAGCCCACGGCCCACGACCTCGGCCGAGCCGGCCGGCGGGCGGGCGCGGCGGCAGCGCTGCGTGTGTGCTGACCAAACCCACAAGCATGTAGGTCCTCTCCCCTTTAAAAACTTTGGTGCCCCCAAGGCCCAAACCCATTTGTCCAACTTGGGATAAATAAAGTGGAAAATGACATTACGGACATTTTAAACATGGCCTTTATCAAGGTAACCTTTACATAAAACCCGACCATTCTTGGTCATTACAAACTTATCGGACTCAAACACTAGCCTAAATCCGGCCTTGCTAAGCAACGGACCGGAAACCAAGTTCTTGCGGATGTCCGGGACATGCAAAGACATCTACAAGCGTAAGCTCCTTCCCTAAGTCATCTTGAGCACCACCTTTCCAAGCCCAACGATGTTGGAAGTCGAGGAGTTCCCCATGAACAACTTTCTTCCATTAATCGGAGTGTAGGAGGAGAACATCTCCTTATCGGCACAAATGTGACGAGTAGCCCCGATATCTATCCACCACTCCTCGGGTTATCCACCATATCGGCTTCAAACACAACAATGGAGAGATCGAGCTCCGAGGCAAGTCTATTGGAACCGACTTGTCCTCCGTCACATCGCTTGTTGGTTGCCACCATGATTGCCCTTCTTTGGGTGTCGGCAATCCTTTGCCATGTGGTTCGGTTTGCCACAATTGTAGCAATTTCCTCAACTTTTGGCACTTGCGCTTTCTCCTTCCCGAGTGCTTACGTTTCTTGCTAGTGCTCGACTCGGCAAGATTGGCCTTAGCCTCCATTCCAGTTCTTGGTTTTAACATCGATTTCCGGTTGTCTTCTTCGATCGGCCGAACAATCGAGATCCTCAAGCCCCCATCTCTTTGCGCTTGTGCTTGAGGTAGTTTTGAAGTCCTTCCACAATGGCGGCAATTTTTCGATAATTGCGCTTACTTGAAAGGATTCATTCAAAAGCATCCCTTCGACACTAAGTCGTGAAGGATGATTTGAATCTCTCCGAACTTGGTGATCACCGCCTTGGTGTCAACCATCTTGTACTCAAGAATTTGCCGACAACAAATTTCTTTGTCTTGGCATCTTCCATCTTGTATTTCTTCTCCAAGGATTGCCACAATTCCTTGGACGTCTTGAAACGTGCTATAGACATTGTAGAGAGTGTCGTCTAGCCCGTTCAAGACGTAGTTGCGACATAGAAAATCGCCGTTATGCCAAGCATCCACAAAATGATTCTCCTATTGTTGTCAACTTCGCCTCTTCTTCAACTGCAGGGGGCCGCCCTTTGGGAAACGAGCCAACCCCAAAGTAGTGAGGTAGAACAACATCTTCTCGTTGCCAACGTTTGAAGTCGGCACCGAGAAAACTTGGGCGACTTTTCGCGTGAGCGGGAAGCGGCGGACCATGGGTGTGAACGAGACCGAATCGATGCCATCGTCTTCAAAAACGTAGGAATAACGCAATTTCGTCTTGCGATTGTTCGGTAAAATTTTTTTCGGTGTATGGTTTCGTTTGAAGAAAATGGCCGGATATAGTGTATGGTTTAAGTCGAGGCCGATTTCGAATCGAGTCTCCGCAAGACAAAACGCCCGTACAATCGAGTGCTTACGATTCGGCGTTCGTCTCTAAGATACAACGACTTTTACGTCTCGAGTTTACAACACTTGGAAACTCAAACACAATAACAACAAAAATTTCGAACTTTCAAGCTTTGAATGAGGAAAAGGGCAAGATGCAAAAATGCAATGCTTGATTAATGTTATCCGATTATTTTCGTCTCTTTCGTGTGTTTTTTCAACTACCAGGGATCGAATTTTATAGGCTTTAGACGCCTTTGCAGTATGGAAGGAACATGTCTTTTGGCTCGAAA
Source organism: Rehmannia glutinosa (assembly GCA_016081115.2). NCBI lineage: Eukaryota > Viridiplantae > Streptophyta > Magnoliopsida > Lamiales > Orobanchaceae > Rehmannia > Rehmannia glutinosa. Next base: position 10,129 of record JABTTQ020001689.1, on the reverse strand, counting down.
AGACACCTTTTGCACCAAGACACACTGCCTTGGGGAGCACGGCTAGACGCAGACGCACGTCGCGCCCGCCGTCTACAAGCGCATGCTCAAACTTTCGGCACCAAAGACGAGCCGACCACGACGGGCGTGCTCTGCCCGTCTTGCCGAAAGTTTTTCCTGATTGAACTCTTTTACAAAAATTAATTAAATATTTTAGGTCCAAAAAGAATAAAGGGCCTTGAAGCCCAAGCCCAAGCCCAAGCCCAAGCCCACGACCCGGCCGAGCCGCGTGCAGTGCGCAGTGTGTGCTTTGACCGGACCTCCACAAGCATGTAGGTCCTCTCCCCTTTAAAAACTTTGGTGCCCCCAAGCCCAAACCCATTGTCAACTTGGGATAAATAAAGTGTGCAACTTTACCTCATTTTTCCTATGTGGGATGGAAAGATCTCTCCTCCCCCACATTTTCCATTTTCCATACCATTTATTTGTATTAAGTGGCTAACTTCTTGCATTAATTTCTCATTCACCGGAATCGGTTTTGAGAAATTCCAAATGTCATTCTCATCTACTCTCTTAGTAGAATTTTTACAAATTATTTAATTCCATTTTTCACAAATGGAAACCACTTAATTAATTGGTCAAAATCGGTCAACACCCCATTTATCAAAGACCAATTCCAACATGTTATACATTTTTCTTTTCATAAGCGAAAAATATTTTAACGACCGATATTTATACAAATATTACAATTACCTCAAAAGTTTAAGACAAAATCAAACTTAGTGATTTGTTTTGTAATTTTTAATTATATCTAAATATTAATATTGCGTATGCGTGTGAAGGTGAGGAGAATGATTCGATTCAATCTAAAAATTGGATTCATACTTGACGTTGTAGATGTGGCCATGGTGGAGTAGAAATGTCTCACTTTAAGCAGCCAATTAATCTTTTTCTTGGGTGCGTCGCCATTCAGTCCCCAGTCCCTTTTTTGCCTTTCAATCGAAAGTGGGTACGGTCCGTTTTATGCGCTTGCGCAATTATTCGGTCAATAATTCTTGCTTTGATTCTTTGTCCCTCCCCCGCGCGCTCCTCGTCTATATATGTTCCTATTTTAATTTTCAGTAAATAGGCAAATTATCCACTTTTATGTGATAGAGTTTTTTGATATGTAGGATAAAAATATAGTTTTTTACCCACTTTTTGTGTTCTTTACCACAATCCTCGGAGACTTTAAATCTGCAGCCTTTAAAATAGGTATATATGTATTTCTCTCTCTTGTAATTAAATACTCCCAATACATACGTGAACTCTCCCTTCTATTTTGCTTTTCTTCATTTTTTCTCTCTCTCTCTTCTTCTTCACAAAATATCAAGAAGTTATTTTTGTGGTATTTTATCACCAAAATCGCACCAAAAAATCGAATAACAAGGTAATGTTTCTTCTCCTAATTATTTAACCTTGTTTAAATCGTTCAAGACCAATATATTTGCAAAATATGTGAAGTGTTTTGTGAAAGAAAAATTTTCTGCATTTATGAAACACAATGCACGATATATCGTGCCTATTTTGTACATAGGCACGATATATCGTGCTATTTTGTACATAGTGCACGATATATCGTGCTTTATTTGTAATTAGGCACGCTATATCGTGCCCATATATTAGCACGATATATCGTGCTTGTTTTGTAGAATAGGCACGATATCGTGCCTCAATGAAAATGGGCACGATATATCGTGCCCAAAGATAAAAACAGCCCTTTTTTATGTATTCTTGCATATTTTAATATTTTTCTTTGTATGTAGATGAACTCTCGCTATGTTGTTGTTCGATTTGGTGGTCATTGGGAAGGTTTAGAATATAAAAATGGTGAAAAAGAAGTTGTACGTATTAAACCGGCAAAATGAATTATAGTGAAATATTGGAGGTTTATGGTGTTGTTGATGTTGATAGGGGCGTATCTTTGTAAGTCCAAGCGCTACGATAATCTAGAAGGGGAGTGAATAGATTATCTCCATCTTTTCGATTTTGCCCTCTTTTTCAAACTGAATGCTCAAAGACAATAATAAAGGTGCGGAATGTAAACAACACGCGTCGATTTATAGAGGTTCAACCCACCTAGGGCCTAATCCTCTACCACCCCAAGATATCCGGGATGGATTTCAAAAAGAAAAAGATTTTATTAATTACCAAAATTAATACAACACCAACTTACAACAACACCTCAAGTGCACCACACTCTTCTTCAACACCACCTTTGAGATTATCACAATCTCTCTTGAAGATTACCACAATCTTCAACGGCACCTTGTGAAGATTACCACAATCTTCAACCTTGAAGAATACCAAATTCTTCAACACCTCAACAAGAAGATTACCACAATCTTCTTACACCTAACACCTAGATCATCCAAGTGTGTTCTTACCACAAAGAACACTCACAAGGATATCTTGTGTTGAATGATAACCCAAAAATTCAAGATTACAACTCGATAATGAATTATACAATTGAGTGCAAGTGTAATCAAGAATAACCTAGACCTCAGGATGTGAAAGTGATAAGCTAGGCAAATTACAACAAGAATAATAACAATGGAAGACCAAGTATTTGCTTGAGTATATCTTGTTGTGTTGTGTTGTTCTCTCTTATTGTTGTGTTTCAAATCTTCCTCTATTTATAGGAGATGTCTTGTACATGATAGGCTCCTCTTGGGGACTTGAATCTGTAAAAACATTGCAAGAAAATTGAAGAAAAGAGTCTGTTAGAAATCAACTCCATGATTTAAGGAAATGTTGTCTATCAAAACGGTCGAATTTTGTTTGTCAAAACTATAGGGCGACCGACATGAGTTAAAACAAAAAGAGATTACACAAAGAAAATTCATCGGGGGACCGGTCCTTGGGGGCTCGACCGTCGCCTGGGTGCGACCGCCGCCCTATGGGGACCGGTCACCCCGACCATTTTTGTGAGTTTCAAGTTTTCTGTTTCACGAAACTTGTTCCCAGTACTGGTCGCTTCTTTGGTCGTCGACCAGGCCGACTCCTAAATGAAATGTTGTCCGATTTTAGTCGAAAATAAACCTCAAGAAATACTTGAAAAATTCGTAAAAATATTTTAAACCGATCGGGAGTATTTAGGACAACATTAGAAATATAGTTTTGATGAAATAACACATTAACACAAAAAGTGTTGTCCGATATAAATTTCAATAAATACTCCGAAAAATAGTAAAAGCATTTTAGACCAATCGGGAGTATTAGGACAACATTTAGAAACATAGTTTCAATGTAAAAACCCATTGACAAAATCATTAAATGTGTTATCCAATATTGTCGAAAATAAACTAGAAGAAATATTCCTAAAATATTAAAACCATTTTAAATCATTTAGGAGTATTTGGGCAACCTTTAAAAACATTGTTTTGGTATAAAAACAAAATCATCAAAATCATGATAAAACCATTTATCAAACAATCTCCCCCTTTTTGATGATTACAAACCAAAACAATTTTAACGAGGTCGATTTTGAAAACAAAATAATTTTACCGGTTAAAAAGAACTATCCGTTGTGAGTGACAACATTCCACGCAATATAATCACAAGGATGGGAGTAGAGATATTCAAACATATATAGCAAAAGCTCCCCTATCAATATGCACAACAAGAATAATGTAAAAGCAATCAACCACAAGCTAAAAGCTTAGCTTTTACATATTGATCTTAAGTTCAAGAGCTTATAAGCTCCCCCTGTCAACAAAACATCATTAGACAAGTATATGAGTCCATCATACAATAATTGGACTAAGTATAATGCACAACTTATGACTTTAGGAAGTCATAGCTTATAGTTTATTTTGTTTAGCTTAACTTAGCTTTTATGAGCTAATGAGCTTATAACCTGTTTCTCCCCCTTTGGAATCATCAAAAAAAATGTTAGCACGATAAAAACATCATATAATCATATCAAAGTGCGCAACTAAACCGATGTATCGAGCTATTTGAACAATGAAGCTTATAGGCCAAATGGGAGGGAAAAAGTCAATCACACGACTTGTAGAAGCTTATGAAAACTCATTTGATTGGCAAGAACATATCTCTATAAATACATAAGACATTTGAAATTAAGAGAATCATGTAGGTGATGAATTTTTCATTGAAACATTTTATCGAACACTTGGCGGGCGTCAAAAATTGAAGAAGAGATATATAACCCTTGTAAATGTAATCAAGCCAAGTTTTTCATCACCAAATCAGTTCAAACACAATACAATACATCATAAATAACAAGCTCATCACAAACATATACAAATTTTATCAAGACAATACATATAGGCCAAGTTCTCAAGAGGTTCAACCCAATTGAGATAAGGAAGTAGAAATCTTACCATTTAATCGGTAAAGATGAGCAATGATGATGATAATCGAACTAGGTAATCCCCAAAATATGAATTTTATACAACAAAACACATTTGAAGTAAAATTTGTGTGCAATTTACTGAAAGGGACGAACATAGAGTTAAAAAGGGCCAAAATGCCAAAGTTTGAAATAGAATGCAATTTAAGCCAATAAATAGCTAAGGGCGACCGGTCCACGGGCATGGGCGATCGGTCGAGCTAGTGGGCGATCGGTCGGCCCGCCCGGCAGCCCACTGGTTCTCGTTCGTTTTGAAAGTCCGAAATTTGATCCAAAATCCGATTTTTCGCCTCTTAGTTTTAAAAACATGCAAAATGCAAACGTAGACCTCATTCAATATACATTATGTCATAATCAAGCTCGAAATGAGGTAAAATACTCAACGGTGAGCGATTAAAAGTCATTGAGACAAAATTAAACACATCTCAAGTTTTTGTTAAAACATGCAATCCCTTAAAAAATATCGAATCTTAATATGTTTAGTTCGATTATGACGAACCATATTTTGAAAAATAAAATTTACACCGGACTTGTTATCCCGAAAAATAATAACGTTTTAAAACTTTGGATGAACAAGTCATAAGAAGAAGTTCTTACAAGTATTTGAAAATTTCTTTTAACGGCACTTTAAAGAGATTCGTTGGGATTGTTTTAAGTCGAGCATATAGACATAAGACATATAAAATGTCGAGTCTAAGGAGTAATAAATGAATAAACATACCTTGAATTCGTTTGTCAATCAACATGCCTACCTCAACCTTTGATGGCTCTGCTACTCCTAAAAACAACTGAAAAAGTGCACCTATCATTTATAGCAAAGCTAAGCGAGTATCGAGTGTCATTCCCACGAGGACTATGAGTACTAGTAATTACCATCTTTTTATTATCTAGCCTACAAACTTGCCAAAATAGTTCGTTTTGCAAAATAAAAATAAAAAGCGAAAGCAAATAAAAGTGGAAGAGGCAACTAAGAACACAAAGGATATTAGATGCACTCGGATTAGAAGATGATGGATATAAATGTGCTTGAATATGAATCCCACTAGAACGTCTTTGTGATTTTACCAAAATTAATACAACCATAACCCTTAAATTTTAACCATCCCTTAACATATTTTCATGCTTCATGGACCGTATGCATTCCTAAATTAAGTTAAACCCTCTGCATCGGCCGAGCGAATAACTCCTATCCTCAAGTTGATTAACTGAAATATCTTTCTAGTTAAAACCCCGAGATTGCATTAACGATTTGTGAATTCCCATATTAGGTTTGACCTAATCCGGAAGATTTATGTCGTCCCATGTCTAGGATTGCATGCAACTCCTTTCACTTATGTTGGTTCTATTTCACCATGAATCTCTCGATTTCCTATGAAAAATAAACTTGAATCAATATTGCGCATATACCAATTCAAATAAACAAGCATAACATAAGTGACTCGCATAAAAGCATAAGAAAATATATTAAAACATTCAAACCAATAAACACAAATAAGTTCTAGGGTTCATCACATTCAAACACTAGCGATTTAACTCATGATGGATTTGAGAAAGAAAACAACATTAAACAATAAGTTTCTTTCTAAATCAACATGAATACCTGAAGTTAAAACTTTCAAAACCAACATAAGACTCCCTGTTGGAAGTATGATGATGAAGTCTTTGGAGTTCATCTTCTTCTCCGAGCGATCTTCAATCCTTGTGCTTTAGCGCCTCTCATGGTGATCCAAGCCTTCTAACTCGTTCCTCACCACAATATGTGTTTCTCCTCTCCAAAATATGAACTTTCATCTCTAAAATCTGATTTCTATGTATATCAATGAATGAATTCTTCAACCCACACTCTTGGCTTTTATAAACATTATTTTGGAGAAAGTATTCCTTAATAATGTTATCTTTTGATAGTTTAATGCTCAACTTTATGAGTTGGGTTGTTAAGATCATTATTTCCTTGTGATCATGTGGGAAAGTAAGGAATTAGTACAACAAAATGAGGTGTAAATGTGCTCAAAAGTTGTCAAAAGGTTGGTAGATGACTTTCTAACAAATTCCACGGAAATTGATCTTTGGAAAGTGATCCGAACACGCCCATGTCGCCCAAAACGGTCGGGCGTCTTTGTTTAATTGTGCAGAAGTCGATAACATGGTCGTGCTTCCCAACACGGCCGCAGGTGTCTCTCGACACGGCCAGGGCCGTGTCTCTGACACGGCCGTGTCGGAGGCTATTTTGTGTAATTTTTCGAGTTTTTGCTCCCGTGAACACGGCCGTGTTGCCAATACACCTGCCCGTGTTGGACCAAAAAGGCCCGAAATGACGCGTTTGGCTTGGGATTTCGAGCGTTTTGCATCCTTAAACCCCTCGGTATGTTTTGACATGAATCCATGGTCCAAAATTCACCAAAATTAGCCCCGAATGGTCAATCTACACCAATAAAAGCACCTCACAAAGAGTATGAACAATATACAATCAAAAAATAATGAAACTAACAACAAAATAACTCAATTTTTACTCAAATATACTCATAAAACATGCATAAAAAGACCACTTATCACAACCTTTGTCAATTTTCACATTTGTGGCCATATAGGTTGAAATGGTTCTTTCTTCTTCAATGTCTCACTTCTTCTTTTTTGAGTGTGGAATATAATCACCTTCTTGGCATTGTTGAACTTGAATTCCAATGATCAAATTTGAGCTTCCCTCATCATGATCATCTTAGGTTCAAATTGCATTGACTTGGAAAAATATCTTGCACAAATATTCATTAGTAGCACCAAAAATATTATCAACATAAATTTGCACAAGTAAACAACCTTGCCTTTTTCAAAACAAGAAGTGTAGTATCAACTTTACCTTTTGTAAAATTATTTTGCAAAAATAGCTAAGTCTATCAAACCATATACGGGGTCTTGTATCAACCGTACAAGGCCTTTTATAAAAATCATTTGGCCTAAAAAATTTAAACTCCGATAGACTTCTATTTGAATAAAACCATTTAGAAAATTGGATTTAACATCCATTTGGTAAAGCTTGAAATTTTCTCAAAACAAGAATGAGCAAGTAAAGTGCAAATAACTTCTAAATGTGCTATGAGTGCAAATATTACATCAAAATCATTACCTTCTTCTTGACAATATCATTGAGCTACTAACCTTGTCCTGTTCATCAAACTTGTTGTGAAATATCACAAATTTCTGCAAAATCTTAACAAGATATTTTGCACACGAGCATAATAATATCGAATAATAGATACACTATTTTAAGCACCACATACTATGCATCATCAAGAGTCTAATAAATCATTCAAGTTCAAATAAGCTTAAGAAAGCTACATAAGGTCTCTTTTGAAATTTGACAATAAGAGAGCACATAGTTGAGACCTCATTTACAAGAATCATATGAACAAGAGGTTTGACATAAGTATCCAAGAATAGTGACATTTATATGTGCAATGAAATGCATAACTTAGTAGATCAATTATTTTATCAAAATAAAATATAATCCTTTACAAATCTTGGATAAAACAAGCTATGTCAAATAATGTCTTTTCAAAAATCAAAACATCCTCTTAATGGCACTTGTATAAGCACATAGGCATATGACAAAAATATATCGAGTCTATAAGATAAATACCAATGATGAGCGTACCTCGATAGTTAAAACATCTCTTGAAGAGAATGACGAAATATATATCCTACATATATCTTAAACAACTCTAGCACAAAGCAACATGATACAAGTGTAGGATAAAAACAATGTATGTCATAAGTATGCTTGTGCCAAGAGAATCCATAGGAGATTATAAAACACAATAGTTAAAGCAAATGCTCAAGAGTTTTAAAAACATCATGCAAGGTCTTCTTTTTTAAAAAACATTTTGAAACTCACAAATATATTGAAGACCTAAATTTTTAAGAAATATGAAAACCCATTTTGCAATTTAGACACAAATAAAAACATGCATAAAAAAAACAAAATGCATATTTAAATAGGGAGATACAATTTACCAATTTCGCCATTTCTATGGGTTGTGCCGTTCCCATTGTTGATGGTATCTTCCCTTTTGAAAGTCATTTTGTTGATGATAACTCTTCCTATTGCTCCATTTCCAAGGATTATGTCTTCCCATTGTTGATAATGTCTCTCTCTTGGAAAATCATCTTGTTGATGATGTCTTTGCCATTTCTAAGGATTGTGTTCTTCCCATTTTTGATTATATCATCTTCTTGAAAATTTACTTTGTTGAAAATGTTTTCTCCTTCTTTGATCAAATGAGATGTTCATTTGATGTCTCCTTGCGGCATGAATTTTCTTCAATTATTAATCCGCCGGTACTTAAAATGACATTGTTTTGTGGTACCCTCAAGTGCTTGGTCCTTTGGGATTAGTTTTGAGACTTTTAGGTCTCCAACAATAATTAGAGCTATTTCTATCCCGACAAGTATTTACCGTATGACCCTTCTTACCGCAATAAAAGCAAGTATCATCACTAATATGCATAGGAACTCGATTTCTTTTCATATGATTTATACCAAATAGGCTCATTATCAAGTTTACTATTCAAATTATCACAATCATAAACATTCACAACATTGGGCAATTATTGGTACTCAAGTTGGATTTTGATAAATCATTTTTCATGCAATTAATATCCTCAACGAGAGTACTATTTTGTTTTTCAAGGTTTCTAACCTTGTCAAGTGTGGTGGTGTGAGCACATGATAGTGATTTATAGGAAGTAAATAAACTATCCTTTTCATTTTTCAAAACATTGAATTCCTTTTTCAAATTTTTGTACTTAACAAGTAAATTTTGGAATTCATTTTGAAGATTATCAAAATCATTTTGCAAATCACTATAATCATTTTGAATAACAATATCATAGGAAGTAGAGGGTTTAAGACATACCTCGTTTTCTTCTTTTATGCCCATAAAACATTGTTCGACTACTTCATAGTTGGAAGTTGTAAAAGGCTTGTTCCTTAGATATGACCTTGTATCCCTTTGAGAAGTAGATGCTTTTGATTTACTCCATTCATTTGCATATACTTGTTCTAATTTTCTCCATACTTCATGAGCCGATTTAATTCCTACACTATGATCATATTCCAAAATGGTAAGTGAACAATAAATAATATTAAGAGCTTTACCATTTAAGGAGATGATTTTCTTCTCTTCATCATTGAGCTCCTTGAGAGCTTTGGAGGTGTATGGTGTATCTTTCATCGGAATTGATTCTCTATTGATGATGATGTTCCAAATATCGAACCCGCAACCTTGTAGATAGCATTCAATTCTTTCTTTCCAAGATGTATAATTTTTGGAATCAAATAGTGGTGGCTTGGTGGTGGAGGCGCCGGTAAGGTAGACTTCATTCGTAGCCGATGATCGTTCCTCTTCACTCGCTTTGTGAAACGAGCTTGCCAAAGAGTTTGGCTCGATACCACTTGTAAGTCCAAGTGGCTACGATAATCTAGAGGGTGAATAGATTATCTCCATCTTTTCGATTTTGCCCTCTTTTTTTCGAATGCTCAAAGACAATAATAAAGGTGCGGAATGTAAACGACACACGATTTATAGAGGTTCAACCCACCTAGGGCCTAATCCTCTACCACCCCAAGATATCCTGGATGGATTTCAAAAAGAAAAAGATTTTATTAATTACCAAAATTAATACAACACCAACTTACAACAACACCTTGAAGAGCACCACACTCTTCTTCAACACCACCTTT